>VMDR010023067.1:0-15867 GCA_007922815.1 Macrotus californicus | reverse complement strand
CCCCCCCCCCCCCCCAAACAGGTTGAGCAAAACCACTCACCCCTGAAGTGTGGGCTGTGCTCAATGACCTGCTCCCAGAGGACAATTTAGCAAGGGGAGAAAAATAACACTACACTAAAGAAACCTGACAAACACTATGCCAGCCAGGTGATAAAGATTAACATCAACTGTGATAAAGGTCAAGTTACTAGCCTGTACCCTTGATATGATAGACTGAGAATGGCACTTCACTTCTGTGGTCTTCTTCCCAAAACCCCGTAACAACACTGAAGAGACAAACATTAAATTCCAATTGAAGGACATTGTACAAAATACCTAACTGCCTCAAAATTGTCAAGGTCCTGATAAACAGAAAAGTCTGAGAAGTTGTCACAGTCAGGAGCCTAAGGAGACATGATGACTATATGTAGTAATGGAGTATCTTGGATCGGATTCTGGAACAGTAAAAGGACATCAGGTAAAAACTAAGAAAATCTGAACAAAGTATGAACTTTTGTTAATAATGTATCAACCAATATTGGTTCATCAATTATACTAATGTAAGATGTTAATAAAAGGGGATACTGGGCGTGGAGCATACATGATCTCTGTGCTATCTTCACAAGTTTCTAAAATCTACAACTATTCTAAAATTAAGTTTATGTATTAAAAATGGGAAAACCTCCAATGCCTATCCATTGCAATCAGAGTGATAACCAGTCCTTATCCTCCAGTCTTTGTTTTCAACAGCCAATTAATTAGTATCTTGCTCAACTGCTAAGCATATTGGTCCCCTTGCTGGTTCTGGGACTTGCCAGCTAGGCATACTCCCTGGTACTGGCTGTTCCTGCTCCTGGTAGTCACATGGTTAATTCCCTTACTTCCTTCAATTTTTGGCTCAAATCTCATCTTTTTAATAGGGTTTACTCTGATGCCATTATTTGACATTTTGACCCACAACACAGTCGTCAGCACTCCCAGCCCCTCTTCTTCTATTTCATTTTCTTTCCACAGCACTTATCTTCTTACATAATTTAACTGTTAAGTTTGTTGTTTATTGTTGATCTCGACCCAATAACATGTTTGTTCCACAAGAACAAGGATTTTTAAAGTTTGTTTTGTTTTTGGTCTGTTGTCTATTCACTTGTATCCCAAACATCTACCTAAAGCCGCACCTGCCATGTAGTAGATGCTCAATTAAAATTTGCTATTGAACAAATTTCATTCCAATGAATGAAATTTCAATTACAGATTTTAGAAAGTGTAACAGTCAAAAGTTATGTTTTTATGGTTATTCTTAATAATTAGGCATATAATTCTTGGAACTTGAAGCAATGATATTATCTCCTACTGTACAATAACTTTTTTAATCAAAAGCATTTTTATTTTTTCCTTTTTATTGAATTTATGGGGATGACACTGGTTAACAAAGTTATACAGCTGTACAATTCCACAATGCATCATCTGTACACTGTATTGTGTGTTTATCATCTTGAGTAATAACTTCTCTTGCACTAATGAAAAAATAGGAAAATATATGCATCATATGAGAAGTATAATCTTTATTTCCACTTTAAAAAATGTCTTTGAATGTGTGTGTATACAGAAAAACTGTGGAAGGCTATCAGAAAAAACGTTAACATTACCCCCCAACCCCACCCTATGGGCAATTTTTCCCCTTTCCTCCTGTAAAGTCCGATAGTATTTTTGTTGTTGTTCTTTTTACAATGACGACGCATGCAATTGTTCTTTAAAAAAACAAACAAACAAAAAACCTATTTCCTTTCCTAAAGAGACACCTATATTATAAGGAGGGGGGCAGGCATTAATAAAAACGAAAAACACAAAATTCCCCTTTCGGATAAACCGAAATCTCTGAAGGCAAGAAGTACTTCTTCTTTCAACTCCTAACGCCTTACAAGAATTAGGCTGCCTAAGTGCCTTTTGGCAAAAATACGCAGCACAGTTTTGGGTAAGTGATGGCCAAAATATGGTTGTAAACATCACAGCTTTCAGTAAAATGGCAAATATTTTGACTAACTTCGGAAGGTGAACTTTCTAATATACAGCGACTTAAAAATAAAGCAATTTTAAAAATCCTCATTAACAACAAATGACGCTGATGCCCATGGAAAGCCAGCGTTATGAATAAGGCAGAGGCATAGAAAACGCTAACCCAAACCTTAGTTCCCTTTCCTGGGCTGTGCAGCCTAGGCGGCTCGGCCCTTGAACTTTGAGCCTCCGGGCTCACTCAGCTTGCCGCGTGTCCCGGAATCCCTCCAAGTGGGAAACGGGATCTGGCCCGGCCAATGGCTTTCTGGAAGCCAAAGGGACAGGGCCGAATTCAGGCCCATCTAAGTTCCTGTGACCCGCATACTCAAATACGGAAAAATCAACGCGTATCTACATATGGTTCCCAGATACTTATGTACTCCTGGCAAGAATGCAGTACTTTGAGCCACGTATTCCCCACTCACTAGTGGTTGCTAAAAGTTAAGCCTGAACTTACCCGCGGACAGGAAGTTGAAGAGGAGAGACCATCAAGTGCTACACTCTTACGCTGCCGTCACATTACGCTCAAAACGCTGCACTTTTGTTCCGGCTGAGTCCCTCCCACTCCAGGGCCGAGAGAAGACAGAGCAGACATGCTATGTCACGTGATCACTCCCGGAAGCGCGGCAGACCAGTCCGGCTCTGCCCGGGTCTGAGGTGGAGAGCCATTTCCAGAATTATGGCAAAATCTGGGCGGGGGCTGGATTCTGAGAGCATAGCTGCAGCCACTGTGCTAAAGCGGGCGGTGGAGCTAGATTCCGAATCCCGGTTCCAGCAGGCTCTGGTGTGTTACCAGGAGGGGATTGACCTGCTCTTGCAGGTTCTAAAAGGTGAGTAATGAACCGTGGAGGGAGGATTACAGGAAAAGGCGCAGCATCCCGCTGTGTTGGGGGTGCAGTGTAAGAGTTAATGACTTTTGTGCACCGCGAGGAAGCAAATACAGAAGGTGACACATTTTACAGATATACTATCTTTCATAGATTGATGTCATTAAGAAACAGGGGGTACTGCTATAGATTTTTAAGAGATGTAACCAAATAGAATATATATGCCTTGGTAGGACTTGTGTTTGAACAACGTTGTGTAAAAGACATTAAAAAAAAATTTGTCCTCACTCAGGACATATTATTTTCATTGGTTTGAGAGAGAGAGAGAGAGAGAAACATCCGGGAGGGAGAGAAGGATTGGTAGACTCCCGGGGCGCCCAGACCCGGGATCGTAGTGCCTGGTCGGTGCTCCAACCAACTGAGCCACACTGGCCAGGGCTAGAAGACATTTTTCCGAGATCGGACCAGATCGGGCGCGTTCAGGGCGGTATGGCCTTAGATTAGAAGACATTTTTAAATCTATTGGGAAAATTAGAATGTAGATTTGATAACATTAAAATTATTAGCTTTGTTAGGCAGTCGGGTTTCTTCAAAAACGTTTTAAATTTTTATTTTTTTAAAACTTTTTAATTTTTAGAGATGCAGATCGAAGTACTTCGGGAGGAAGCGTGGAAGCAAATGTGGCAAAAACGCTAACAATTTTAAAATCTAGGTTCTGTGTAATAAGGATGTTCATTACACTTAATCTTTTGTTTAAACAGTTTAACTAAAAATAAACAAAAATAAAATCACATTGTTGTAGAAGAAAAAGTTTTTTTTTTGCGAGAAATAGGTTTACTGATTGATATTCGATGTGAGAAAGGCTAAATAGATTGTGGGTGGGGACGGTGTGGGTGGGTACGTAATTATTCAGTGTTGCGAAGTACCCAAATAACCCTAACACCAGCGCAATCTCTGGTACTTAGTAGACACCCAGTAATTGTTTTAAATTGATTAAGACCAGCCTCTGCTTCCCTCATCCTGTAGCTCACAGTCTGGCCTAGGATCTCCCCCTCCTGTCTGCCTTTTAGCCTGAGTGTTTATAAGGTAAGTATTACAGGAGTTTTGAGACAGCAGAGGGCGCTCTTCAATGTTCGGTGCTTCCCTCGACTATAAAACTGCCTTTCGTGGGGCCCATTTAATGATTATGAAGATGATAACAATGAATATTATCATTTATGAGTGGTGAGGGTTAGGCACTGTGCAGGACGCATTAAAAGCATGATCTCATTTCATACTTAAGTTGCCCTGTGAAGTAGGAGGTGATGTTATCCTCATAACGTAAAAAAGTAGTTTGCTTTCCAATTCTGCTACAGTTGGTAGACTCACAATTGGAAGCCAAAACTTTAAAGACTCTGGGGTACTGGCTCCCAAAAAGAGAGATGGTGTGCACTGTTGGTCAGGTGAAACACTGCTCAAGTCCTGGGGCTTTAGAATCTGAAGCAGGAGAATCACAGGAGTGCGGCTCCAGTGTGCTCCACTGATCTTACAGAGGTTACAGAGACAGTGACTTGATTTTACAGGTTAAGGTACAGATAGAAAATAACTCTAATACAGGGGATAAGTGTCAGGAGAGAGCTGCAGACAAGTGCAGTGAGGATTTAAACAGTTAAAGGTCATTTGGGGGTAGAAAGGTGGCTGTGGCTTTTTTGATATAGGGCCTTTGGAGGAAGAACTGGAATTTCAGAAATCAGAAATTCAGCTAATAGTGTTCAAATTCTGTCTGTGCTGTTTAACCAAATAAGTGGTTCATTTCAGTTCAACATATGTCTTATAGGGGAAGAGTGAGAAGTAAAGATTAAAGGTAGATTGGGTCTTGGAGGATACTGTGGATGGCCCTGACTGGAGGAGATATTAACTCACTTCATAGACAAGGACAAACTATTTAAAGTTTTTAACCAAGGAATGATGTAATTAAAGTTGCATCTCAGGGCTTGTCTCTCTTAGGAATATGTTCTCCCAAATATTTGCATGGCCTACTCCCTCATCTCCTCAGTCTTCACACAAGTATCACCTCCTTTGTGAGGCCTTCCCTGACCTCCAGGCTAACATTACAACCCCACCCCAGTACTCCCTCATCCTTCTTCCTTTATTTTCTTTAATACTATTTATCACCATCTAACATATGTGTTTTACCAATTCAATTGTAGTCTTTCTTCCCACCTGAATGATAGGGGAGAATTGTGTCTGTTTTATTAACTGCTCTACCCTAGTGCTTAGAACAATGCCTGGCGTGTAGTAAATTCTCAATAATTACTTCTCAAGTAGTCAGTAAATATGGCAAGATTGTAGGAAACACATTAAACTGAAGAGACCGAAGTCAAGCAGACCAATTAAGATGCTCCTGCGGGAATCAAAATGAGAGGTGATAAGGGGCCTGAATGAATCAGGGAGGTGATGCCAGTATTAGGAAAAGGAGGAATCAAAATGAGAGGTGATAAGGGGCCTGAATGAATCAGGGAGGTGATGCCAGTATTAGGAAAAGGAGGAGACAGTATGGATATTGAATTGCTGACATTGGCACATGACTAAAAAACTCATGTGACTCACTTTATTGCGATAATTGCTTTACTGCAGTGGTCTGGAACTGAAGCTGCAATATCTCTGGGGTATGTCTGTATGAGTATATTAATATACCTACAAATACTTTCTAGCTGTGTTGACTGAAAGGGTCTAGATGTAGTGATAGGACCTTCCTAGTAGCAATGAATACACTTAGCACCCAGAAATTGATTTCTTGATACCATTCTCCAATAAAAGGAACCAGGGCTCCTTGGAAAAATGCTTCCTTCCAGGGCTGGGGTAGAGAAAATGCGAGAAGAATTTAAAACATTTTGTACCAGGAAGTAAGGAAGTGCTAAAAAAATGGGCCATGTTGAAAGAATACAGGAGCCCACATTAAAGAGCTCTCAAAGCCAAAGCTGATAAAATTTGAGCAAGAAAATAATGATAGTATTGGATTACAACCCATAGAATAAAATATATGCCCATGAATCCATACTGATATAAGTTAATAATTGAATAAATAAATAAATAGATGGGGAAAAGGAATAGTTCTTCCTTATAGTAGATTTCCAATTAATAAATAGGAATGATGGCAATAGAAAATCACCATTTGGCAAACATTGTAGTAATACTTTTTGGCAAGGACTATCGATGGAGGCTAAAATTAATGGGTAAAAGTGGTGAGAAACAGGATGTCTTTCCACAAGATACTTAATTACAAAGGAGAAAGGAAGTGATTTTACAGTGCAGAGATTTGTGAACTTCACTTTAACCAAGTGATCAGAGTTAACATCACCAGAAATAAGACACATTGACATCATGTACCCACTGAGAAGGGCACAACATGTCTGTGATTTTTTTTTTTGCCAAAAAAGCATAACTTCAATCTAATCATGAGAAAACATCAACAGCCCAAAATGAGAGACATTCTGCAAAATAACCACTATTCTTCCTAAAGGACAAGGCCATAAAAAGCAAAGAGACTAAGGAACTATTACAAATTGGAGGACACAAAGGAGGAGACATAACAATTAAATGCCATGTGGGACCCTGGACCAGAAAACAAACTTTTTTTAGTGAAAAGTTGGGGGAAATAGGTTTATAGATAATTTAATAGTGTTGTATGAATTTTAATTTCTTAACTCTGATAATTGTACTATGGTTCTGTAATATTTTTTAATTTAATTTTTAAAAAGATTTTATTTATTCATTTTTAGAGAGAGGGGAAGGGAAGGAGAAAGAGAGGGAAAGAAGCATCAATGTGTGGCTGCATCTCATGCGCCTCCTACTGGGGACCTGGCCCGCAACCCAGGCCTGTGCCCTAGATTGGGAATCAAACCAGTGACCCTTTGGATCCACTGAGCTACACTAGCCAGGGCTGGTTATGTGATATATTAATATTAGGGGAATGTGGGTGGAAGGAGTCTGTACTATTTTTGCAATCTTCCATAAATATAAAGTTAATTTGAAATAAAGTGTTTAAAAAACTGAGCGTTTTAAAAAAGAAGGAACCAGAAGTAATTTGGTAACTGATTGGGTTTGGGAGGGTGAGACTTTGGGGTAAGATTTGATTGATAATGTATATTGAAAATTACCTTACATTTTGGGGTGGCTAGGAAAATGATTGAGCATAAACCATAATGGAGAAGTCTGGAACAGAAGTTGGTGTTGTGGAAGAAAGATAGACATTGTTAGCTCTCTGGGTTATGATAAGATTTCAGACCTGTGGGTGATTAAGTCAAAACAGTGCTCAGACTCAGGTTTGACTTGTAGTAAAGCCACCTTATCAGATTTGGTGTATCCAGCAGGGACAGGAACACAGTGTCTGAGTTCCCCTCCTAAATAAAGCTGCTTCAGATGCTTAGTGCACCAATGATCAAGTCAAAATTGTGTGTTTTGGGGCCGAGGCAAGGCAGGTTAAGGGACAGGAAATGTGTGGAAGACTTGGGAAGCTGGAAAAAATGCCTATACTAAGTAGAAAAACTGTTTTGAAACTTGGGAATGTATTTTTTTAATTTGTAGGCACCAAAGATGATACAAAGAAATGTAATCTTAGAAAGAAAATTTCTGACTACATGGATAGAGCAGAAAATATAAAGAAATACTTGGATCAAGAAAAAGAAGGTAAAGCAACTGTTTTAGAGAATGTGTTCGTACACTATTGACAAAGCCCATTTCACTCCATGTTTCTGGCTCTGCCTTTGGAGCTCTGTGAGGTCTAGAACATTTATCCTTGCAGCTGACAGGTTTACTCTGCATTTCTGATCTCCTGTACAGAAGCTATTTTTACCTATTTTTGTGTGGGTGGGGGTAGGGAGTGAGGTGGCAGTCACCCTCTTGAGAATCTGAAGAAAGCTATAAATACTGCAGGACTTTGCCTGCTGTTTTAAGGAATTCACAGATCCCCATGAAGCTTTTGTGTACACCCAGGGTAAGTTAATACTCCACAGGAATACTGAATGTGAATCCTGTATTTAACTTGTATTCCTGTTTACAAAATGACCAGAATACTATAGTATCTAAAGAAACTCCTGGGATTTCTTTGGGATTCTGTTGTGAATCAAAACATTTCAGAAGTATTCCTAATGATTAGAGATGCAGTAGTATTGTTCCCTATTTATTAGTTCTCTCCTTATGAGTGTCTAGTTTACAGACAAATATATATAAGTGGCCATTGCCACAGTTCTCTGAAGTGCACGCTGCGCCGCTTTCTGCAGCCAGAGGAACTACAACCCTAAAAAAAGCCAGTGCCTCCAGCTCCCCAGCTGCTGTTTCTTGCTCTCCTGACTACAGTCCTCTCCCCACCTCTTCCTAGTATTCTGTACCAGCCCCCAGGTATCCCACTGAGCTCCTCTGTTGAGTGGAATAAAATTGTTTCCTTAACCCCAAACTGAAATCTACTATGAAATTTCTCTCTAAAACATTGATGAAATATAGTAACATCAGCATTGTGTTTGACTACATTGGGTTGAATTAACCTATGTGGGCACCCTTGGCTTCAGCATGGATGCATGGCTGCTAACATTCTACCTATGAAAATACTAGAAACAGAATCCAAATTACTGACTTTTAAACAGTTTGAGAGTGCAACCACCAAATAGATTAGGAACTACCCATTAAGAGGTCATATTTAAAAAAAAAATCTGGCCTGGCTGGAGTGGCTCAGTGGATTGAGTGCCAGCCTGCAAAGCAAAAGGTCGCCAGTTCGATTCCCAGTCGGGGAACATGCCTGTGTTGTGGGCCAGGTCCCTAGTGGGGGGTGTGCAAGAGGCAATCACACATTGATGTTTCCCTCTTTCTCCTTCCCCCTCCTTTAAAAAAAATCTTAAAGATCTTTTATAACCTTTCCAATAGTTATTCATTTTGAATGAACAAACTTATTGGAGCTATTCTGCTAATCTTCTGGCACCCTAGTCTTTGGCTCAGATTATTGAAAAGTGTTACCAATTTCTGTCTAAAACATTCCCTGCAAGTTCTAAGAAAGACTTCTAAACTCCATATTATACTGCATTTATGTATTTAATACTCACTTTAGCTATTAAATTGCAGAGCATAAAAAGACAAATCTTAAGAGAAGGACCAGATAGCCTCTGAGTTATAACTTGTAGTTCTACTCATGGTGACAAGAATATCAGATAACTTTATACCTACAGTCCTCTCTTGTTGCCCAGTTTCTAGGAATTAGCTCAAGAACCTGTTCTAAGAAATCTCTGGACTTTCCTACTCTCCTGGCTTCCATAAAGGCAAAATCACTCATGGAATGGTTTGCCTTATTTGCCTCTTTGTGTAGCATCTTGCCATTAGCCTGGTATACAGCAGCCATTCACAAATATTTACTGAGTGGAGGAGTTAAAAAAATTAATTTGTATCTGATCCTGATTAATCACTATATATAAATATAATATATATATAAACAAAAGTCACCACTGGCTTTTTTTAATTAAAGCTTGTGTTTTGTAGATGGAAAATATCACAAGCAAATTAAAATAGAGGAGAATGCAACAGGTTTCAGTTACGAGTCACTTTTTCAAGAATACCTTAATGAGACAGTTAGAGAAGTTTGGGTAGAAGATCCCTATATTAGACATACTCATCAGGTAAGTGAAACAAACTAACATGTGATGAAATGTTATTTAAAATGTATGAGTTAGTAGTAACCCATCCTAATATCTTTCAGCTGTATAACTTTCTTCGATTTTGTGAGATGCTTATTAAGAGACCATGTAAAGTAAAAACGATTCATCTTCTCACCTCCCTGGATGAAGTAGGTATCTGAAGGCATTTACTCTTCCTTAACTTCATTTCATTCAGCTATAAGATGCAGTTCAAGCAAGGGAAACTGGACGTAATGCTTCAGCTAGAGCTCTTTCCTTGGGGTGAACTTATTATGGGCATAAAACACCTTGAGAAAATGCTGTTGATTTTAGTTTCTTATACCTTGAATTTGGCCACTTTGCTAAACTCTCTTATTCAAATACTTTGCCAGTTTAGTCTCTTGGATGTTCCAGGAGGCAGTCATGCTGTCTGCACTATTGACAATTTCATCTCATTTTCATTCTACCAGTCAGTATTTGTATCTCTTTTTCTTGATTGATTGCATTGGCATTCTGGGGGATCATAGTATGATAGTGGGAATCTCTCTCTTGATTTTGACTTACATAGGAATGCTTCTAAATAATTCAAATTTCTAGGATTAATTTGAGAACAAGCCAGCCCCATCTGAATAACTAAACAGCGTTACTAAAATACATTTTAGGAGATATGACAGAGTTATGTCTACATTAGAAAATACAGTTAATCTTTCCATAAAAACAACTGCTCATAAGCCATTTCATATTCTTTGGTTGCTTCTTTGAAATTAATAGACATTGAAACTAGTCTAGAATCTTTCCATTTTAAGTCACCTATGAAATGCATTGCATAACTCAGGGATAATTTGAAATATTAATAACTGAGGCAGAAAATTGAATTTTTTCCCCCTATTAACAGGGCAATGGGAAAGAGCAGCAAATCTGTGGCCTGAAAGAAATAAAAGAGTCACTCAGGAATCATGGAGTGCTGTTGGAATTAGAATACTCTTCTTCAATACATGACCGAGAAATTAGGTTAGTATATAGTAATATTTTAACTTTTATGCAGTTGAAAAATACTTATTTTTATTTATCTTGAGTTTTATATAATTGCATATGAATATTTAATTTAAATATTAATTTTTATTTTTAAATATTAAGAGATCTTTTAATAGTCATAAAAATTATAATATAAGCAGTTATTATTCTCTCTGAAAACTAGAAGACTACAGCTCAGACAAGTGAAATACATTATATAATTTGCACAGCTGACTAATGTTTGATGGTATCGAACCCAGGACACTCTGCCCTTAAATCTCATGCTTTTACCTAACAAACATCTTTACTACCTCTTAAATATTTACATCACAGTAACTGAGATAGTTTGCTTAACATCATCAATCATCATCATCAATAAAAGCATTACTGTTAAGAAATGGAACCAATTTATTTGAATAGGAATAAATCAATATTGTAGATAATTTTTAAAAAACATACACATCATAATACAATCTTAGGGCTTCATAGGATTTTTAAGGTCATTCGGCCCATCCATCTTTCCTACTTGATTCTGGGACATGTTTGAGGTTATGTATCTTTTTGTTTGTTTTTTAATATATTTTATTGATTATGCTATTACAGTTGTCCCATTTTTTTCTCCTCTTTATTCCCTGTGCCCTGTTACCTACCTCCCACCATCATTCCTCCAGATATCTTAGGTCATGTCCATGGGTCATACATATAAGTTCTTTGATTTTTTCACTTCCCATAGTATTCGTAAGCTCCCCCTATTTTGTACCTACCATTTTTGCTTCTTATTCCCTGTACCTTCTTCCCCATTCTCCCCACTCCCCTTCCCCATTGATAACCTTCCATGTGATCTCCATGTCTGTGAATCTGTTCCTGTTCTAGTTGTTTGCTTAGTTTGTTTTTGGTTTTGTTTTTTAGGTTCAGTTGTTGATAGTTGTGTTTGTCATTTTACTGTTTGTAGTTGTTATCTTCTTTTTCTCAGATAAGTGCCTTTAACATTTCATATAATAAGGGCTGGGTGATGATGAACTCCTTTAACTTGACCTTTTCTGGGAAGCACTTTATCTGCCCTTTCATTCTAAATGACAGCTTTGCTGGATAGAGTAATCTTGGACGTAGGTCTTTGCCTTTCATGACTTCAAATACTTCTTTCCAGCCCCTTTTGCCTACAAGGTTTTTTTTTTCAGAAATCAGCTGACAGTGTTATGGCCACTCTTTTGTAGGCAACTGTCTCCTTTTCTCTTGCTGCTTTTAAGATCCTCTCTTTATCTTTAATCTTGGGTAACTTAATGATGATGTGCCTTGGTGTGTGCTTCCTTGGGTCCAACTTCTTTGGGACTCTCTGAGCTTCCTGGACTTCCTGGAAGTCTTATTTCCTTTGCCAGATTGGGGAGGTTCTCCATTATATTTTCAACTAAGTTTTCAATTTCTTGCTCTTCCTCTTCTCCTTCTGGCACCCCTATGATTCAGATGTTGGAATGTTTAAAGTTGTCCCGGAGAATCCTAGGCCTCTCCTCATTTTTTTGAATTCTTGTTTCTTCATTCTTTTATGGTTGAATGTTTTCTTCCTTCTTTTCCAAACTGTTGATATGAAGTTTCCTTCCCTTCACTGTTGGTTCCCTGTATATTTTTATTTCACTTTGCATAGCCTTAATTTTTTCCTCTATTTTGTGACCATAACAACCATTTCTGTGAGCATCTTGATGACCAGTGTTTTGAACTGTGCATCTGATAGGTTGGTTATTTCTTTATCACTTAGTTGTAATTTTTCTGGAGTTTTGATCTGTTCTTTCATTTGGGCCATATTTTTTTGTCTGGGCGTGCCTATTATGTAGTAAGGGGCGGAGCCTTAGGTATTCGCAGGGCAGGGCAATCTACTTGGATGCACTGTGGCTCTGTATGTGGGGGAGTGGTCCAAGAGGGAATAATGCCACTTGCTCAACTCCGGGTTGGCTTTCAGTCACTTCCTCCGCTACGCACAAGCAAATTGGGCTCTTCTGGTGCTGATTCCAGGGTGAGTAGGGTTGTGTACATTCTAGAACCCTGTGAGTCTCTCCAATGAACTCTTCTGGGAGTCTGGGAGTTTCTCCCACCATAGCCTCTCGCCACAAGTTTTTACAGTCAGAGATTTTGAGGCTTTATTTCCCTGCGCCGGAACCCTGGGTTGCTTGGTCTGTCTCGCTCCCCAGTTGTTCCTCCTGGTTTATCTGCATGCGAATGTGGGACTACCTGGTCCTCCAGCTCCTGCCTTGCTTTGAGTCCTCTCTGCCCCGCTGCCTGTCTCCGCCCCTCCTATAGTTCTGGATGAATGGTTCTTCTTTAACTCCTTGGTTGTCAGACTTCCATTCAGTTCTATTTTCTGGCAGTTCTGGTTATTTTTTGTTTTTAAATTTGTTGTTCTCCTTTTGGATGTGTGAGGAGGCAGTGTCTAAATATTGAAGTTTTTAAATAAAGCTTAATTATTGTATCTTTTCACTTTTGAAGGATAATAATCTGGCTTATTTTGTCCTGTATGTGAGTTTCATATTTCCTAATGGAATAAAATTTACATGTTCTATGTCACGTGAAAATAGAAAATTCCTTTCTGTCTATTCAACTATACATATTGTATAATAGTATTGGGAAAATTTATTTCCTTTTCTGGTGATACTAATATTTATTTAATGTGGCTTTACTTAGTTTATAAAATATTCTAGTAGCCGTGACAGTATGCTCTATGAGGAAATAGTATGTGAAATTTTTTTAGTGGTACGTTTCCTCTGTTTAGCATAGTGACTTTCTTATGTTTATAGCAATGGCACCCTCAGTTTTAGTGAAAACTTAAGCACATCTTAAACACAAAACAGATGAAAATGCAGCTGCTGTGGTTGAAGCAGAGGTCAGGGTCCAGAGCAGAGATCAGGGTCCAGAGCCCTTCCCATTTACTTCCCTCATTGCCAGGTAGGACAAACCCTGAAACACCACGATAGGTTGCTTGACTATACTTTGAAACCACATATTGGCAAACCAGGAAAGTTTTATCAGCAAGCTGAAATTCAAGAGTAAGTTTTAATGTGATTGTTAAACTCTATCAGCTAATTAAATCAACCCATGGTTTCTGTGGACATTTTGCTTCATTGTAAACACAGCCCATGAGTTACCCCAGGTTTGGTTCAATTCATGCTACTGGAGGAAATGATTTTTCTTAGGGAGGATTTGCTGAAACTTCATACTCTACAGCTTTGATAATTGTCTGACATAACTGTCTGGAATATAATACTGTATACTAACTTCAATAGGTTTGACAATGGATGGATGATTAAGATTGGAAGGGGACTGGATTATTTTAAGAAACCACAGGTAGGATATAGCCATATGAGTGGGTAGAACTCTTTTTGTATCATTTTAACAACGTGGCTTTGGTCCTTTTTGTTTAAAAAAAACTCTTCTCTTCTCTTCTTAGAGTCGTTTCTCCCTTGGATATTGTGATTTTGATTTAAGACCATGCCATGAAACAACAGTGGACATTTTTCATAACAAGCACACAAAAAAAATATGATGGATAGTAGTTTAATTTACATTGTATATTTCTATTTTGAGTGATTTTTTTTTTTTTTTTACTTTGGACAGATCATTCCTATAATGTGTGAATTTAACAATAAACTTATACATTTCTACTAATTTATGGATCCACTGTTTCAGTTGTGACCAATCCTAAATATTTTTATAAATACATTACTTAGATTTACAGTGTTTTAAAGTCATATGGTAAACTTAAACATTTTACTAGCTTTTCTCTTATTTGGCTGTTGGAACGTGAATCAATAATGAGCACCTATTATAAAGATGAATTGGATGTTAATATTGCCCCTGAGAATTTAGAGTCCAGGCAGAAAAATTATGGATAAAGAGTACTCCTAAGACAGCAGTGCCCGACCTTTTTGGCACCACGGACCAGTTTTGTGAAGGAGGAGTGAGGATGAGACAGGAGGCTGAGCTGAGGCTGCAAGCTTCGCTTCTTGTGGCCCAGTTCCTGATAAGCTGCAGACAGGTTCCCGGTGCAGGGGGGTGGGGGGGTGGGGGTTGGGGACCCCTGTCTTAGGAGACAGATGGGCTTATGGGTCTAATATCCAGGAATAAAAAGTACAATATTAATTTTGTTACAATTTAATGTCTTTGGCAGACATTCACCAACACTGTTATCCAATATTACCTAATTCCATAAAGGCAAATCAACCTATTTAGGTGCAAAATCCAGGTGCATTTTGCAGCTCATTCAAACTTGGCTGGCACATTCATAAAGCTTCACAGTTTAGAATTAACTATTCTGGGTAAGCTCATCCATCCAGATGCCAGTTGACTAGGTGGGGACAAAGCCTAGGTTCCATGGAGTTGGACCGGGAGAGTGGATACAGGTAGAGGCAATGAACAGAAGCCTAAAGAATAAGCTAAACCAGAGTCTGTAGAGGTACTGCTGTTGGAGAGTGCACATATAAACACACCAGGGAAAGAATGATGATTAAATTGAAGATTAAATAGTGTGGAAGACCAAAATCAGGTGGAAGGAAGCCATGGGACAAAGGTTGAGCAGAGTAGTCCTGGGTGGCTTTACACACCAGGTTTATGTTTTGCCTCTGTGGGCAAACAAGGACATCCAGAAAAGTTCCTGATGTTTTTCTTGGATATTTTAAGGTTCAGGTGCTGATAATGCTGAACCTGAAAATACTCAAACTAGTTTTGCCAAGCTTTATTATATGTGTCACAGGTGAAGGTAGAAAGATAGAAATCGAGAGATGAAACGTTCAAAAGAAGAGGTTTTCTGAAAACAAGGTGGAGAGAAAGGAGAAAGGGAGGGAGCCTGATGCATCAAGGAAACACACACTAATGAAGAATATGGCTCCCTGAACTGCTGCTGGGATATGGCTTATATAGGGCTTGATTCTTGTCCCAGGTGCAGAGCTATTTTCCAGTTTACTGCTGCCGGCTGGTAGCGACCGGCACATGTGCAGAACGAAGCTGTGTGGGGAGTGCCTGGAGTGTGGGGGAGTGAACTGGAAACTTAGGAGAGGCTCAAAAAAAGTATGTGAAGAGCATTTTCATCCACTTAAGAGAGCTTAATCCGTCTACTATGGAAACTGGGGATCTCAGGAGAGCACTTGCACAAATATTGGACCTGATCCAAAGTTCCTTTCTGCAGCAGATCCTGGCTTATTTTGCCAGGTACCCATTGTCATGTGGAAGTAGAGTGGCTTTTCATTTAGGTGAGAATATGTGTTTGATCTCCTTACTAACATGTTAAAATAACAACTCTGATTTCTAGAGCAAATTTCTGTCACTAGAGAACCAGCAATCCACAACCCTGTGAAATTAACTTTTCTTCAACTCTC
>VMDR010023066.1:0-15835 GCA_007922815.1 Macrotus californicus | reverse complement strand
TCCATGTGTCCTTTATAGTGTTTCCTGGAAACCCTTCCCCTCACTATTCCCTCCCCCTTCCCCTCTGGCCATTGTTAGATTGTTCTTAATTTTAATGTCTCTGGTTGTATTTTGTTTGCTGATTTCTTTTGTTGATTATGTTCCAGTTAAAGGTGAGATCATGTGGTATTTCTCTCTCACCACCTGGCTTATTTCACTTAGCATAATGCTTACTAGTTCCATCCATGCTGTTGCAAAGGGTGGGGTCATCTTTATTTGAGTACAAGTGTACTGAATTACAAAAATAAGGTCTAAATTGTCACAGAAAAACTGACCTTTTATCTAGGAGTAGTAGCAACAAAGAGAGTTCGTGACCCAGCAAATAACATAGGTATATGTCCTAAAGTATCTCATTCTACGTTGGATTCGTGTGCTGTTGCTGTCGCCTCTATAGAAAATGACCACAAACCTCATGACTCGCGATTTTACAGTTCTATAGCTTAGCGTTTCAACACGTGCCTCATTGGTTTAAAATCGAGGCGTTGGCAGGGCCACGCCTCTTTCAGAAGACTCCAGAGAAGAATTCATTTTCTGGTCTTTTCTAGCTTCTAAAGGCCTCCCAGGATGTCCCCCCAGGTCATGGTCCCCTTCTTGCAACAAAGAGCAACTTTGTGTTTCTCTAAACATTCCTCCATACCACATCTTCTTCCCGTCAGAGCCAGGACATCTCTGCTTTTAAGGAACATTGTGACTAGATTGGGCCCACCCAGGTAATCTGAGAGAATCTCCTCATCTCAAAGTCTTTATTTTAATCACACCTACCAGGTCCTTTTCACTATGCAGATAACGTATTCACAAGTTCCAGGGATTAGGACCTTGGCATTTGGGGGAGTCTCTTATTCTGCCTATTCTATATATTAAATAGGATATACCATTGTCTAAGTGATAAATACTTGAAATACTTCATGCATTGTCCTTGCACAAATTAATCCAACAACAAATGTTTAATGAATGTCAACTATGAATAGCGAAGTAGGAAGAGTGAGGAAGGATACAAGTGTAAAAAAATAAAATAAAAGGACCCTCCCCACTTAAGGAGTATGTATTCTTATTATGAAAATCAGATCATCAATGACAAGGACCTGGGAAATAAGTGTTCCACATAAGTATGTTGATGTAATCTTCAATAAAATATAATTTACCATAATTTGGTATAAATCATGATAAAAGTTTCTGAAAGAAACTATATTAAAAACAAACAAGGAAAAGAGTTAGGGGAGTGTTCTGTAGATTTAATAATACTAGACTGGAGAATAGTTCACACTGCTGTTAAATTTACATGCAGTCTAAGTTTCAAATCTCATAGGAAGAAAAATTCTGTGGAGATATCCATCTGAATCTTAACAATACTTTGATGTAACACTCTTATAGCCTCCTGAAAGGCTTTCTCACTCTCTCGATTCTATTTTCTTTCTATTTTCAATTGTTGTAGTGTTTTTAGCATACAGAGCAAAATTTGGCGACCGCTTTGAGTTCGGAATGACTGATGAATTGTTCATCTGTGTGTAGGATCTCCCTGGTGCAAGCTCTGTGTGAGTCTCCACTCCTCTCTATTCAGAGATGACATCGTCGATTGTGGTGATATTACCCATGTATACAGACCCAGCTGAAAAGACAAATGAGAGACCAACATTCCTTTCCAAAACCCCATGCGCTTCAACTGTGTGCTTTGTTTGCAGGCGCAATTTGCTGTTTGACAAGTCTCTACTCTGCCTCTTCCTTTTGTGCAGCCTGCATGACCAGCTCGCTCTGAATAAGTCACCAGGTTCCTTTTTCTGCAGTTGATCTGTCAGTTATCTTTGTCCTAGAGAAGCCTGGGATTGTGATGTACTTGCTCTTCGAGCCACCCTTCTTCCAATCTTTGATGAGTAATTTCAACTTTCTGTTGGAAGCAGAATGCATAAACGATCTCTTAAAGTCAAGGATACAGGCCACAGAAGGCTACAGAATCATTCAAGTTCACAGCACAAAACTTAGGTCCCAGTAGCACTTCCCAAAGAGAAGGGTGAGAGAATAATTAAATAACTTCAAAAGTAGCCTTCTCTCCTCTTACAAAAGAATCAGAATCATAAGTGTTTTTGTATATCAGAACTAGTAGCTAAGTTTAAAGTTTAAATTTCTATCAGGACTCAGATCCCTGAGGTTAGGCCTTAAGCACTTAATTGGAACTAACATTTATTATGTGGTAAGTACTAATCTAAGCCTATTAAAAGTATCAACTTAAGCTTTACAGCAATTTTAGGAGATAGGAACTATTGTCTCTATTTTATAGAAAAGGAAAATTGAGCCATCAAAGTTATCTTAGTTCACTCAGCTGTCCAATAGAGGAGCTGAATTCAGATCTAGGCAGTTTCCTTAGCCACAAATGTGCACCACCTCTCCTATATCTCCTGTCTTAGAGTGTAGTTGAACATCAATGTGTTACCTACCCTAGGATGGAGCCCACTGAGAGAAGCTCATACTTAAAACTAATGTCTAGAACAGTGTCTTGAACATAGCAGGTTGAATGAATGAAGGGCAAACAAACTGAACCTACCATGTAATTGGTCAAATGTTTGCAGGACAGGCACAAAGGTAGGTTTCATATGGAAATCCAAAACAATAATGATAATAACAGCCATGATTTGTTGTACACTAGCTGTCATACCCAGACTGTGTTAAAGACTTCCCATAAAGTCAATGCAGCAAACATCACAATGAGATACCTATCTGTCTCCCAACTTGACAAACAAGGAAACTAAGACTTAGAGAGTTTTCGTGGCTTGTCCAGGGTTTTGTCTAAGAACAGACCACTAGTGACTTACAGATCCAAGATTTAAATCCAGGTCTGTTTCTATGGTCCAAAGCCTTAACTTCTTATGTGCTAAAAGGACTTTAGTTACTGTCAGGAGACATGTCATATGAAGCTATAAAAGTGAATCTAAGATTAGGCTATATTTTATAATTCATACAAACAAGCACCTTAGCAAACATCGCACATCTGAGAATGTGGGGCAGCTTCCAGGCCTGAAAACTGGAAACTGGAGATTTGAGAGTCAAGATTTGCTTCTAGGTGCACATGTAATGTGCTCAGTTTCTCCTTGAGTGGAAGTATTTCTTCCTAAGAAAGACAGAGGACCACAGGGCTCCAGTGACTGGAGGGATCCTGATATTTAATATCATCTCCAACACAAAGATTCAAGCAAAAGAGGACCAAGTGGAGTCTAATGTATCACAATGAAGTTAAACTTAGGCTGAGACAAGCAGCAGAGGTAACACACCTTTCCCATTGTGCATGTTGGGTTTATGGACTGGAGTTTTTTGTGTCCACTACTGCTTAAGCATAAGGCAGACCTTGTATGCCAGGGAGGAACTGAGCCCATAGGTGGCAGTTAGTGTTCCAGGGGACAAACAGAAGAGACTTGAAAACTCTCGGAATCAGGCTCCACCTAAAAAGGCTCTTCTCAAAGTTCTTAGAGCAAACCTTGCCTCTGGCCTACTCTCATTCCAGCTTCCTTTATTTACATCATCTACTTTTTGTTCCTTTTATAATGCAAAGACCTGACCTCCTTTTCGTATTTCTAGTGCTATTATATCTCTTCATGGGGTCAATAGGTTTGATGCCTTCTATTGAACTAAGACAGATGACAAAATCTAGGTGAAAGGCTGGTGAGACCGATGACTCCTAGTTGGCTGGAGTTTGCTTTCTCTTTGTCGTACTGTTCACCAGACCAGCAGAAGGCAGTGCAAAAGATGCCAGAAAGCGAGAATCCCATGAGGGCACCCTGACGGTCCCTGCCTGTTCGGCACAGAGGCATGCCCCAAATGCCACGGTTTCAACAGCCAGCAGAGAGTGCAGAATCCAAAAGGTCACTGGAGACCAGAACCCTTTGCGAGCATCCTGGTCTTGGTACTTTTCACCCAGTGGTGGTGACTGCATCAGCACTCAAGCACACCCTGCAACTCTGTTTAGTGTGAATGCCACAGTCGCACGTGCCAAGCTCCCCTGCTGTCTCTTGTTGCAATATCAGGGCCCCTCAGGCAACTGGACTGACCCTGACTTATTAAAGAAATCTACAGAGAAACTAAATTCTGTATATAAAGTTATTTATTTTTAAAAAATTATTTTGCATATTGCAGGTTTTCAAACATGAATGCCTCATCTCTATTTAATCAGCAGATAAACTGACCTGACTTACTAAACAAAATGAACTAACTGAAATAAAACATGAGGCCCAAGCCAAAGGAAACCATCGGCAGAAATTACTTGAAAAGATACCTCAGGAATACTCAGTTTTTCTGGCTTTCATTATACTCCCTCCTTTCTACTACTGTATTTTCTTTGAGAACAATGTGATAACGGCATGCCTACTGAGAAAATGATGTGTCAGAAAGCTAAATGAGATACTCTATGTCATTAGTTAAACAATAATTGAACATTGCTATGAACAATGTCCGTGCAATAGAACACAGTGAAGAGGCAGCTTTAGGTTTTGTTTTGATTACCTCTCAGCCTTTTAGCTAAGGTCAAGTATAGGTTTTGTTTTCAAGGGTCCTTCTGTGAAACTATGATTTGGTCTTAGTGGTTCAAAGTTAGGCTTTAATAACCAGTTTATTTAAATCAGTGGGAGATTTGCTTCTAGGTGCACACATGTGATGCTCTGAGTATTTCTCCTTGTGTGGCCGCCTGAAAGAATAGCTCCTTGGAGTCTGTCATTAGTGATGGGTTTTCTTGACATAGCAAGGCAGTTGGCTACAATGTATCACTCTTAATTGAGGAGATAATTTTGTCTTTAATGATGACAGCGAAGAAATATTGATGTAGGTACAAAGTTCATCTTTATGGAAATCTTAAATAACATTACATTAAATGGGATCCTAACAGAAATTTTTGGGTGAATAAATAAATGATACATTTATTTAGTTAAAACAGTGGTGAAAAAAGAAAAGTCAGTCTGGCCAGTGTGGCTCAGTTGGAGCGTTGTCCTGTAACGGAAGGGTTGAGTGTTTGATTCCCAGTCAGGCTGCAAACTCAGGTTGCGGATTCCATCCCTGGTCAGGGCACATATAGGGGGCAACCAGTCAGCGTTTCTCTCTCACGTCAATGTTTCCCTCTCTCCCTTCCTCTTTCTCTAAAAGTAGTGAAAAATTGCCTTCAGGTGAGAATTTTTAAAGACTCATGTGCTTTTTGTCAGCAATGATGTAGTAGAGTAATTGAACATGAACAATGACATAGAGCCATGTTCTCCAGTTTGTGTTGCTAAGGGTGGTTCCCTGAAATCAAGTTGTCTGTCATTTATTGATATTTCTGTATAATCTCTGAAGAATTAACTTTGTAGCACATTTAACGGCCTTCTAACATTTATTTGAAATGCTTTTGATTTTCTTTATATGTTTACTTACTTAAATATAATGCAAAATATTCATATAGGTAAATTCATAACTGTTGTTTAATATGAGTTCGGGCCTATGCTCTCCTCGTACACCATCAGCTGAATATAAGGGAATTACTGCTGTTGATCAAGTCTCCATCACAGAAACTTTATAGAAGGTTTCATGTATACCAAAGACAAATTGTGTATTCTGGATGCTATGAAACGCCCTTTATAAATAATTTGTATCACTACAGCAGTCATTTTAACCTAGGCCATGTCATGACTACTCTAATAACAAGAATATTTTACCTAAATAAAGGCAGATGAATAGCATTATTTGGAACAGATTAGTAGCTTTCATTTTAGCAGAGGTGTACGTAATTGATAGCGAGAGTCACTTGGATCAGGTAAAACCAAAATACTGAGATACAGCATTCAGCATACCCAATGACATTAAGATCAGCGTAAACTGATATTGTCAAATCCAAAATCAAAAATGGAGCAGAAAAACACATCTAGTAGATAATACTCAGAAAATGGTTCATTGTTCAAATGAGGAACAATCATAACAGATAAAAAGAGCCCAAATATAAGACAAATTTCTCATTTACGTATATTAGAAAACTCAAATAATTTTTTATTAATGGTCCTTACTACATCATATTATATGAAAGAGGTAGTGTTGTTTGATTTCAAAAGTTAGCAAGAATGTGCACTTGCATTAAATTGGTTAAATTTAATAAAAAGGGTATAGAACCTCAACTCAGCCCCACTGATTCATGTGCAAGAAGGAAATGCTGGGTCAAGAACACAGAATAATTTTTCTATGATTCAGGCTTTCTTTTACTTGTTATGATACCCTTTAATGGTCCAGTCTGAGATTAAGTTAAATTAAATGAATATCTACATACTCTTCTTTGTCTAAAGTAGAAATATCCAAGAGCAATGGTAAAACACATAATTTATACATATAGTGGTTTAAACACTAATATGAATAAAGGAGCAGATCAAGAAGTTATTGAGATCATTTTGCATTTCTATTCTTTCTACAATTACTGAATAGTTGGGTTTTTAAAAATATAGATCTAAGGGGCAGTGTTTCTTCTCTTAATAATAGAGTAACTGCTAATGGACTTTCCCTCCCATGCTGAATAATTATATGATTTATGTAAGTGGCATTAAGATATTGAAAAACTAAAAGAAGGATATCATGCAAAATGAGTCCAATGATTGCTCTAGCTTTCTATCTGGGTATATTTTGATGTAGCAGCATGGGGAAAAGAAGACCAAATGGGATGGTAGTGTCGTTGAGTTGAAGCAGACACCAAAGTTCAGGACTGCTAAATCGGCTGGAATTTGCAGAGGATGGTAAGAAAGAAAAAGAAACTCTTCAAAGAGGGCTTCCAGAGTCAACTTCATGATGCTTTGCTCTATATATGTGCCTGAGAGCTGGGATACATGTACAAAGGCCAGGAGTCTTACAGTACTGACATACATTGGAGTTTAGTTCAGTCATAGAAGACAAATCTCTGAGTAATTTCAACACTTAGCTGAGACCTCTAAGAGCCTGCAGCTGCCTAGTAAGACTTAGAATTGGGTTCAAAACTGAGTAGACCTACCCTAACGGTGACATAACCAAGGCTCATTAGACTAAACGAGTCTGACAGTAATTTAAATACCCTACATTAAAAATATTTACTCTTTAAAGAAAAGCAATATAATCCAGATTCTCTGCATCATATTATCCATAACAATACAATAAACATTGCTAGAAATCTCAAGAAACAGAAGATCAGGCTCATAATCGAGAAAAAAGCAGACAACAGAAAAAAGACTTTAAGAAAGCCAGGATAATGAAGTTATCAGACAAATATTATAAAACAGCTATTATAAATATGTTCAAAGACTTAAGGAAAAAAATGAGTATATTGAGTAAACAGTTGTAAAACTCAGCAAAGAAATAGAAAAAAATCCTAATATAAGTTTTAGAACTGAAAGTTCTAAATTTTTCTGAAGTAGAAAAATGCTGAATGAGCTTAGTAATAGATAGGTATTTAAAATATAAAGCATCAGTACACTTGAGGACAGATATTATCCAGCAAAAGGAACAGAGGAAAGTATGTGGGGGAAAAAAAACAGAACAGAATATCGGCAGAACAAAATCAGTGCAGGATACCTAAGTATGACATACAATGGGAGAGTAAAGAATGAGCAGAGAATGAGTATGTGTGTGTGTGTGTCCCTGAATGTTTCTATTTTTTAATCATATTTTATTGATTATGCTATTACAGTTGTCCTGATTTCCCCCCATTGTCCTCTTCCATCCAGCACCCCCTACTCTCTCAGGCAAGTCCACGACTTTATTCATGTTCATGAGTCATGTGTAAGTTCTTTGGCTACTCCATTTCCTATACTGTACTTTACATCCCCATGGCTATTGGGTAACTACCTACTTGTGCTTCTTAATCCCCTCACTTCTTCACCCATTCCCCCACACCTCCCTCCCATCAGGCAACCATCAAAATACTCTCCATATCCATGATTCTATCTGTTCTTTTTGTTTGTTATATTTGTTTTTTAGATTCAATTGTTGATATTTATGTATTTTTGTTATTTTATTGTTCATAGTTTTGATCTTCTTTTTCTTAAATAAGTCCCTTTAACATTTTGTATAATAATAGTTTGATGATGATAAACTCCTTTAGTTTTTTGTCTGGGAAGTTTTTGTCTGCCCTTCAATTCTAAATGATATCTTCACTGGATAGAGCAATCTTGGCTGTAGGTCCCTGCTTTTCATGACTTTGAATATTTCTTGCCAATCCCTTCTATCCTGCAAAGTTTCTTTTAAGAAATCAGCTGACAGACTAATGAGAACTTCCCTGCAGGCAACTAACTGCTTTTCTCTCTTTCTCTCTCTAACTGCTTTTAGATTTTCTTTTTATCTCTAACCTTTGGCATTTTAGTTATGATGTGTCTTGGAGTGGGCCTCTTTGCATCCATCTTGTTTGGGACTCTGTGCTTCCTGGATTTGCATGTTTATTTCTTTCCACAAATTAGAGGTTTTCTTTTATTATTTTTTAAAATAGATTTCCAATTTCTTGCTCTTTCTCTTCTCCTTCTAGCTGCTCTATGTTGCAAATGTTAGCATAGTTGAAGTTGTCCCATAGGCTGCTTACACTATCATCATTTCTTTGGATTCTTTTATCTTCTTGTTGTTCTGATTCGTTGTTTTTTTCTTCCTTATGTTCCAAATCATTGATTCAATTCTTGTCTTCATCTACTCTACTATTCTTTCCTGTAAAGAGTTCGTTATTTCAATTAGTGTATCCTTTGTTTCTGACTGGATCTTTTTTATGCTGTTGAGGTCTTCACTAAGTTCCTGGAGCACCCTTATAAGCAGTGTTTTAAACTCTGTATCTAATAGATTGCTTATCTCCATTTCGTTTAGTTCTTTTTCTGCAGTTTTGATCTGTTCTTTCATTTAGGTCATGTTTCTTTGTCTCCTCATTTTGACAGCCTCCCTGTGTTTGTTTCTATGTATTAGGTAGAGCTGCTTTAACTCTGTGTCTTGGTATCATGGCCTAATGTAGTTGGTGCCCTGTAGGGTCTAATGGAACAGCCTCCCTTATTACCCAAGCTGGGTACTAGAGGTGCACCCTTCATGTGGGCTGAGTACACCCTCCTTTCATAGTTGAGCCTTGATTGCTGTTGGCAGATCAATAAGAGGGATTTACCCAGGCCAGTAAGCTGTAAGGATTGGCTGTGACCACTGACCACCAACCTACACCCTCTGTGGAGGATCAGCTGTGCAGGGGCAAGGTGGTGGTGCTCTGACATGACCTGTAGCTGTCCACTGAATGACCTGTGATGACCCTGGGGTTTCCCAGGTGGTGCAGGCCGAGGTCAGCCGCTACCTATATTTTGCTCAGAGTCACCCCGCCTGAACTACAAAGCAATCTGAGAAGGCTGCTACTTGCTGCTGGGTTTGGAGACCCCCAGGTGAAGCCAAGCTATGAATCTAGGCTGGCTGCTGCTAGTGCCAGGTCTGGGGCTCACTGAGGCTGGCTATCGCTTGTTTGAGACAATTTAGGAAGTTGCGCAGTATGAGCCAAGACCAGCTATTTATATGGAAAAGCAGCTCGGGTGGGCCTGTAAGTCTGGTGGACCCATAAGTCTGGGGATCTCCAAGGTGGGTCAAACAGTGTTCGTCAGGTTGATGGGGTCTCAGGTATGTCACCAGATTGCCAGTTCTTTGGCTCAGTCTGGTTAATGTGTTTTCTTTAATTCCATAGTCAGACTTCCATTCAACTCAATTTCTGATGGTTCTGAGTGAGGCTGTTCAATATTTTAGTTAATTGTGATGTGGTTGGGCGAAGAGGTGAGCCATTTGGGCCTACACCACCATCTTGACCAGAAGTCAGCTGAATGTTTTTAAACTTGATGAAAAATGTCAACTTATAAATTCAGGAAGCTCAGAAAAACTTAAGCAGAAAATACATAAAACAAAAACATAAACTCTAAAAATATATTTAATTTAAAACCAAAATAGAATTAAAGTTCTTAAATGTTTATAGAGAAATAACATGTAAGTTATGCGTATATGGAAAATGCATGAATTACAACTGACTTCTCACCAAAACCAAAGGAAAAACATTCTTAAACTACTGATAAATAATCAGCTGCACTGAACAAATAAAGTGCTGAAAAATAAATCAAGGTCTTGTCATTTCTATTCAAAACTGTAATAGATTACCTAATCAATGCAATTAGGAAAAAAAAGTTTGTAAAAAAATAATTCATAGATGACATTATTATTACATAGAAAATCCTAAGTAATCTATAGAAATATTGTTGATGAATTGGATTTGATCAAACTAGATGAAATAAACTTGGTAGATAATGGAGTCACAGACCCGGCAATATTAATAGAGATTTTAGGAATTGAATTCATTTGAACCTTCATATAAAAAGGTTATTGAATACTTACCATGTGTAGGACACTGAGACTAGAAATTTAACAAGTTAAAGGTAGCCCTGGCCAGTGTGGCTCAGGTGGTTGGAGCATCATCCTGTACACCAAAAGGTTGTGTGTTCAATCCCAGGTCGGGGCACATGTGGGAAGCAACCAATCGATGTTTCCCTCTCACATCAGTGTTTCTCTCTCTTTCTCTCTCTCCCACTTCCTTCCTCTCTCTCTAAAAATCAACAAATATATTTTAATTTTTTTAAGTTAAAGGTAAATAAGGCACAGCTCCTATATGCAAAGTTCTACTAGGTTTTCAGGGAAAAGACAATGTGTATAACCAACGCACAATAAAAAGTGGAAAGTCATGTGCATAGTGAGGGGAAGAGATGCACTCTTCTGACAATCCAAAAGAGAAATAATGTGTTTGCCTCTATTTTCACTCTCCCATTAGAAAGCATTGTTGTCCTTTCAACCAAATTCAACTCATGGTCAGTGTATGTATTTTGGGAAAGCTAAATAAATAGTAGTAAGAAGTTTTAGTGATTCTCTTGTCAAAAAGAAAACTTAAACCTTATATAGGGAAGAATATCCAGCATTCCTTTTAGAAATCAAGGGTGAGTGAATGGGAAGTGGTGCCAAAATTTCCAACAGTTTGTTCTTTTCTTCCTAACAACAGAGGGCACCAGCCTGTGAGGACCCCTGGTTTCTGATTGCTTCCTTGCCCATAACTAGATGGGTGGCTTGGTCATTCACTTAATTCCTGCGAATCAGAGCTTTCACATTTGTAACATTAGAAAATAGAGCAGAATGACTTCCAAGGTTCACTCCAACTCTAAAACTGCCAGAATTCTGTGTTCTGTGGCTTTCTCGTTCTAATTACCTTGATAAGATCTTTTATGTGATTTTCATGATTGGAAAGAGATTGCTGGGTTTCGCAAACATCATTCATCCACATGCTAACTTCATTAATGGTATTTTCAGTAATATCAATGTTAAATACCTTTTCCTAAAATCAAATGACTTTTATACTGAAATACATCTAGCTTTATCCCAAAGAAATAATACCCAGGAAACCATACGTTTTGAGTGTTACTTATGATTTCCTAATGTTCATTAAAATAAATGCATAACCATTAAATCTTTCTCATGCTACCAATAATATGGGTAGCACAAGATTGATAATAATAATAATAACAATAACATGGTAGCTCTACTTTAAGAAACACTGCTTTACGGTAAAGAAAGACTTGGTCAATGTCTTTGCCAGTTGACAGACAATCATAAATGTTGTTAGAACAGGTCAACCTATACGCACCAGTACCTATAAAGAATATATATATATTTCCCTCAACCAGAATCTGCTAAATCTCTAAATCATGAGATTCATCACTTAAGTGGGATGTGCATTACCTGGAAAACAATTTTCAAAATAGATTTTTAAACTTCAGAGTAAATTGGAGAAAAGGCTACATTACATTTGAACCTTAATAAATACTTAATAACCCATAAGACAAATAGCCATGAATTACTAGAATGATTTCAAGCACAGTGCCTCTGAATAGAGCCAACCTGCTCTCTTATTTTTGCTCATTATAAAATAGGAGTTATAATATTGCAAAGTTTATTAGCTCTGTTGATTTGTGTATTTTATAAAATAAGACATTTGAATAATATGGAAATAGAACCATTAGGAAAATCGGTTTCCTTTCTCATCTCTATCTAGTCTCTTCTGCCCAAGATAGCTTTAAAATGTCTTTCTCATAGACAGAGGGGGGAGCATGAACATTCCTCTAACTCTGTCCTTTTTTGTAGAGGTTGTTTATTTCTTGGGTGAGAGTGTGTGTCATGCAAGCCTGTGTGCATGAGTGTGTGTGTGTGTACAAGCTTAGGTCCTCAGGTGGAACCGTGGTTCCTGTGCTCTCGTCCTCGAAGCTGTTTTTCTGGAAGGGAATGGAGGCAGCTGTGTTTACAGCTCAAGTCTTGGCATACATTTACCAGAATCTATTATTCATATCATTCAGTATCAGGGAGAGATCTCAGGCCACCTGTCTATCTGACAAATTCACCCTTTTGTGAGCTTTCTGTTCATAGCAAATTATGTTCACATTGATGAATTGAGTTTTTATGAGCATTGCTAACTAACATTCTCACAGAAGGCCAGGGGCAAGAGCCTGCAAGTGTTTCTGGTCCACAAGTAAATGATAAAAAAAAAAAAGAAAGGAAAAAAATGGTAGTGTTTAAAGACAATTTGCCATGGAGGGATAGTTAAATCATTTGGCAATGGCTTAATATTTATAATTCCAAGACTTTCCATAAATTATTGCAAATACTCTGCTTATAACAAACAAAAACATGGAAAAATCTACACATTATTTTTTCTCTGTGGCACAGAATATTTTTTAAAAAATTTTCTACATTTTGACAGGTAACCATCGACCAGGGCAGAGCATAGAGTAGTTGAAGTATGTGCAGCATTAATAAATCCAGCAATTTTATACTATAATGTGGAAAACTTGCAGCAATTATAGCTTAAATTCCAGCTTCGTATTTCCGTAGATAGAAATGGATTTTTTTTTAATCTCTAGAAACCCTATACTGGTTATGAAGCTAAGCCATGTGGCATGAGTTAAATAAATGAGAGCAATCTTTCACAAAAGACTACCAGAAATCCTTCTAAACGGTGGGTGGGGAAATACACAATGTTCATGATAGAAATGAAGATTTCCTCCTGCTTAGATACAGAATTGGTTCTTCTCTCGGGCTTCTGAGAGAAGTCCCTTGTATTTATTCGGACTCTTACTCTGCATTTCATTTAAAGCAGCTGAAAGCGAGGAGAGGGTTTCACAAGAAAGACACATTCTAGTTTTACTATACCCATATCTCAAAGCTCTAATTCAGAATCCACTTAAAATGATACACTTGCTTTGGTGACAGATCCACTACTCAGTATGTATTTAAATTAAAAAGGCAACAAAACGGAAATTTTACAGGGTCGTGAGAAATGTCAATAACAACTCCAGTTCTCGGTTTGCTCCCAAACCGTGACCCTGTTGTCCCCAAAGTCAGGTTATTACTTTCCATAAAGTACAACGTTACTCTCTTACATCCTACTGAAAGTCAGTGAAAAATTCTGAAGCTCTTCACGGTAGCCTGCCAAAATGTGTCAGACACATCACCTTTCGGTGCAAAGACACCACAGCACAAAGAACACTTGGCATTATCCCTCGAAAACGCACACCTTTCCGAGGAGCAAATGGGAAGTGTAGTCTGTTAAACACCATATGTGAGGGAGCAGTACCAGTCTTGTTTCTCCTCCAAATGCTCCGAGCGTCTGCCTCATGGTGGTGTGTGTGACTCTGGGGTGAAACCGGTGACAGCCAACTACCTACATGGTCCTAATGTCAGTTGGCCTGCTGACCCTGAGAGATACCACTCGATATGACGCTATGCTCCGGTGACCTCAGAAACAGGACTTCTAGGCCTTTGTGTGAATTTAGTGGCCTGTGTGAACCTTTGTAAGCTTTCCAGTGGCTGCCATTGATTTCTCGGGTAAAACAAGGAGACTGGGTTTGCCATCCCTAAAGTATGGAGAGAAGCAGAGGCAGATAATGTTTAAAAAATGTTCTTGACTTTTCCTTCTATTCTAAATATATTACAGATAGATGCTTGTGTCTTATTAAAAATCAGTTTTGAGAAGGTCATGGCAACAAAATGCTGCGAGCACAGGTTTGCTGGGAATTTTCGGTGATAAGCATGGTGACCATTCATCCCGGGTCCTCTATTGTAGTTCAGTTTTCAGAGGGTCTATCCTTTGATCCAACCATATGCTTCTGTTTTAGTTCAGAAAATATGGCATATAGAGCTTTAAGGCAACAAAGACAAATTTACCTGCAAAAATTTTTCACTCTCCAATGAGGAAAATTAACATAGGAGGCAGATGATTGAGGGTTTTCATCCCTAAATAACCAATCCGAGATAAAGAGTGTGTGGCTCGGCGGCACAGGCTTGGCAGGCAGCCCCCGAGCTCAGGGCCCTTTCACAGTGTGGGGAAGCCGGAGGACCACCATTTTGCTCTCTGTGACTGCTACTGCATGTCAGGCATTGCTGGAAGGCTGGAGTTAGCTGCAGCTGGCAGGGCATTGTTCTTTTTTTAACCCATGTGATAGGTATCTTCAACAGTGTCAAACAAATTTGTAGAGCTGGTGATTAGTTGCCCAAAGAGCATAATGTATGCATTATTAATTAAAGAAGGTAAGTTTGGCTAATTGTCATTTCTATACAGTAGCAGTGCACTAAGATACATTTTAACAATCTATAAATAATTGATAATTTTTTTCTTTCATCTTCCCTCCTAGTTTGCATAAAACTAATGACTTGGTAAATGTTACTCACTTCAAAATATTCTACCGTTTCTATGAAAATTAAACTCACACTGTAACCTCAGCAAATAAGGGTATTTCTCCCTTTTACTGCAAGTTTTAAAAAAAAAAAATAGGAAATATAACACTTGTAACAAAAATGTGATGCTCTGAAATCCAAATGAGAATCATAAATAATATAAAATCAGCATTAAGAGTGTGACTCTAATAAACAGAGTTGACGTAATACATATATTCTAGAGCCCCAAAGTCCTGCTTGTTCAGCTTTCAAGAGCCTCAAACTATGACCCAAAGGATACCTTCCATGTCTGGTGCTGATGTTTCAATACCTACTAATAACTACAATAACTGAATAATTCTTTAAATCTGCTTGGCAGAAGCCACAAAATTTTTCTCAAATGAGATGTTTGAGTGTGGTTTCTGCATGCTTTGTTAATTTGATTATAACACCTAGCTGGATCCTTGTAACAAGAGATTTACTGCAGCCAAGGTATCCACTCCTCTTTTTTTTTTTTTTTTTTGAGGAGTTCTGTTATTTTTACAAATCTACAATCTGCCAGTCTCATGTAATAGCACAAGAGCTTACTCTAATTTTCAACGCAACTGAATACATTCCTGGAGTTATTGATGGCACTATAATTTTACGTTTATTTTGTTTGGAATACATTGTGGCTTAAAAAAAATTTGTAAGAAGACCCACAAACTGGAGTATTGGTTAAGTGACATACTTATTTAAGCCTTTGTCGAGTCTTACATATGCTTCATTATGATAAAAAACAGGTTGTAAGGACTGATTCTGTGACCTTTTTTTCTCATTTTAGCCCTACTGATATGTCACCCATGGCAACCTTAAACTGATTTTAATAGAGTCGATCCTATTATTCATTTAAATTGAGGTGCAAGAGCACTTAGACCAAGGAAATTTGCATTCAGCAAATGGGGATTTGATGAGCAAAAATGATAAGATATATGTTGTATAACATGGCCTATTTTGCTAGCAAATAAACAGCTCTTGAAATTGATAAACTTCAGAATATTTTACCCTCAAATGTTTATACATAAGTGATTAAAATGCATTAGCAATTTTCAGATGAGTC
>VMDR010023065.1:0-15842 GCA_007922815.1 Macrotus californicus | reverse complement strand
GGGTGTGCAGGGTGGAGGGGAATAAAGGGAGGGAAATGGGACAACTGTAATAATAGCATAATCAATAAAATATATTTTTAAAAAAGAATAAAAGACTACCAATTAGGGGAATATATTCTCCAATGATACATCTGGTAAGGGGTTAATATCCAAAATTTATGAAGAACTCATATAACTTAACACAAAAAAATTCAATTAAAAAATGGCAGAGGATCTGAAAAAAATACTGCTCCAAAGAGGACATACAGATGGCCAACAGACATGTGAAAAGATCTAAACATCACTCACCATCAGAGAAACACAAATTCAAACCACAATGAGATAATATCTCACACCTGTCAGAATGGCCATTCTCAATAAACTAACAAGCCACAAGTGCTGGTGATGATGTGGAGAAAAGAGAGCCCTAGTGTGTTGTTGATAGGATTGCAAATTGGTGCAGCCACTGTGGAAATGGAGGTTCCTCGGAAAAACTACAAACAGAACCATCTTATGACCCAGCAACTGCACTTCTGGGTATTTATGCAAAGAAATCCAAAACACTAATTTGGAAAAGTACGTGCACCACTGTGTTCATTGCAGGTATTATTTACAATAGGCAAGATGCATATCAACAGACAATTGGATAAAGAAGATGTGGTACATATCCACAACGGAATGTTAGTTAACCATAAAAAATCAAATGAAATTTTACTATTTGCAATAGCATGGATAGACCTAGGCAGGGGTGTCCTCCCTTTTGTCATCTCTGTGACACACTGGAAGAAGAAGAGTTGTCTTGGCTCACACATTAAATACAGTGCAACAGGTAATCACAAAAAAAAGTCTCATGATGTTGTAAGTAAATTTACAGTTTTGTGTTGGGTTGCATTCATAACCATCCTGGGCCACATGGGGCCTGCAAGCCGCAGGTTGGACACCCCTGATAGAGGATATTATGCTAAGTGAGATAAGTCAGACAGAAAAAAAAACCAAATACCATGTAAGTTCAATTATCTGTGGAACCTAAAGAACAAAGTAAATGGACAAAAAAGAGAAACAGACTCATAGATACAGAGAACAAACTGTTGGCTGCCAGACAGGGTTAGGGCACTGAGTGAAAAAGAGGAAGACATTAGGAAGTACAAATTGGTAGTTACAAAATGGTCATGAGGATATAAAGTACAGCATAGGAAATATAGTCAATAATATAGTAACTATGCATGGTCCCAGGCGGGAACTAGATTTATTGGGAGGATCGCTTCATAAATTATATCAGTGTCTAACCACTATACTGAAAATAATATAAAATAATATTGAATGCCAATGTAATTGAAGAAAAAAGATTAGGGGCATTAAAAGAGAGATTGCCCTCTCTCTCTCTTTCACTCTCTCCCCTTCTCCCTCTCCCCCTCACCCTCCCTTCCTCCAGGAGGACACAGCAAGCAAGAAGGTGGCGATGTGCAAGCCAGGAAGAGGGCCCTCACCAGAACCTGACCATGCTAGTACACAGATGTCAGACTACCAGCCTCTAGAAATGTGAGAAAATAAATTTCTGTTCCTACAGTCACCATGTCTATGGTGTTTGTTGTTTTAGGAAGAGTTTTTTGAAGTCTATCAAGAAATTTGGGGGCTCAATATACTTTGTTGCACACCTTAAGTCAATTTAAAGGATGCTACAGACTCATTTTTATCGAGACTACTTACTTAGTCTTAACTCACTGATTTTTATTTTTAAAAGAACAAAGATGGTGTGGAAGAAAATGAAAATTTGTTAAGGGGGAGACAATGCCTAGATTCTGGCTTGAACTGACCAAAATCATTTGACATAACTGAGGCTCAATTCCTCTTCTATAAAATGAAGGATTAAAATTTTAAGTGATTCCAAGGCTTCCATCCATCTACAGACACTCTCTAGATCTTTTGATCTAAAAAGATCTTTGAAATATTGGAGGAAAAGGAACAGAAGTGTAATCAGTTAGGGTCAATGTGTAAAGAATTTTACAGGCAAGAGGAAGTGATAACTGCTTGCTACAAAGGGCATGATCGGGCTCTCCAGAAGGAAGCTAAATTTTTCCTATTAAGAATTAAGGTATCCTAAAAGTGAATATTATTATTCAGGGCTCAAGTGTGAAAGGAAAAATTATAGTTGAGGCCTTGAAAATGTAGTTTGCAGTCTCTCCTTCTATCTAAAATGATTCATTCATTCAACATGTACTACGGACTCAGACACAAAGACAAATCAAGCTTGGTTTCGCTCCTGGGCGTCTGGTAGGTACTCTGTTAGTCAAGTTTTCTAGTGAACTCAATCAAACGTCAATACCAGTAGGGCTGTACCTCTTGATCTGCAATATGGCCTTTCCATTTCATACAACAAAATGTACACACTGAGATGGAACGAGATCCTAGACTCAGGGATTTACAATGTGGGAAGCCATTTCAGATGGCCTCAGGAACAGCAAGCCACTCCCCTTGTTGGAGCTTCCACAGAATTTGATTCTCTTCCCTGTAGACTGCATCTAATTGTATTGTAACATCCATTTAAATCTGTCCAGATATCAAGGCAGAGAGACCAAGCCTTATTTATCTGCTTTCCAGGAACTAGTACCACCTCTGATACAAAGCTGGTATTCAATACTACAGCTCCGGAATTGAGAAAAATTAACCTGGTTAAACGGGCTGAGGGGGCTGAGGAGTCTCAGGTTCACAGCTACTTGTCAATGTCTCACAGACAGGTGTGGCAAAGCCAAGGCGAAGCCCCTGATCTCAGGCTCACAGCTCAGTTATTCGGACATTCAATAACTGCAGGTAAGGAACTAGTATCTCACTTCGCCCCACTCTGTATCCATTGGAGTAATCAGAAAAATCTAACAGTATAAAGGAAAAAGCATAATTTAAAACAAGAGGAGATGGTGTAAAAAGAAAGAAAACTAATTTAAATAGAAATTTCTCTGAAGAAGATATACAAAAAGCCAGTAAGCATGTGACAATATGTTCAACATCATTAGTCATCATGGAAATGCAAATCAAAACCACAATGAGACATCACTTCACATCTAGTAGAATGCCTCTAATTTGGAAAATGACAACAAAGTTATAATCATTTTTTTTAAAAAGGCAGGCAATAACAAATATTGACAAGGATTTCTAGAAATTGAAACTTTTATACGTTGCTCGTGGGAATGTAAAATGGTGCTGTCACTTTGAAAAACAGTGTGGCAATTCCTTAAACACTGAACATAGAGTTATCATATGACCCAGAAACTCCACTCCTAGGATATACCCAAAATAAATAAAACATATGACTGCACAATGCTTGCATATCAATGTTCCTAGCACATTATTCATAATGTCCAAATAATGGAAATAACCGAAATGCCCATCAACTGATGAATGGACAAATAAAAATATGGTATATCCACACAATGGAGTATTATTTGGCAATAAAAAGGTAGTATGAAGTACTGATACATGCTACAACACAGATGAACCTTGAAAATATTATATTAGGTGAAAGAATTCAGACAAAAAAGGGCCACACATTGTAGGATTTCATCCCTATGAAATGGATTATTATAATAAAAGTACATTGGTGGTTGGCAGGGTCTAGGAGAAGGACAGAATGGGGGGTAACTGCTAATGGATATGGGTTTCTTTTGGGAATGATGAAATGTTATGGAATTAAATAGTGGTGTTGCTTGCATAACTCTGTGAATATAAAAACAATCAATTAACTGCACACTTTGAAAGCATGAATTTTATGGTATGTGAATTATACTGCAAAAAAAGAGAGGGAGGAAAAAATAAAGGAAACTACATAAACTGGCCAAACTTAGGCAAATGTCTTTATAAAACAATATTTTAAATGGTGCTATGTAGACCCTATTGTGTCTCATGAAGGAGACTGAAGGAAACCAGTGTTTATTTAGAGCCTAGTTGTACCAAGTCCCACAATAAGTATGTTTTCTGTTTTCTCATTAATCTTTTGAGGAATCTATTCATCACTTTACAAATGAGAAAAACAAGTCTCAGAGAGGTTGAGTAATTTCCCCAAGATTACAAAGTAAGGTCGGGCAGACCTAGAAATCCTGTTCAGATGTGCCTAATTCCAAAGCATGAATTCTTTCCACTATAGCATAGAACCTCCTTAGATAGATTTCACCTTGCTTACAACTGTTTCTTGCAAGTTCCTCCAGAAGTTGTGAAGAAAACTCGAACAAACATCTTCAAAAGCCTATGCAAATGTTGGGCAAAACTGAGAAGCCCAATGTGCTCTTATTTGTCCCACTTGCCTTCCTGGCCACCTCCCTCACGACTGCCAAAGTTGGGGAGAGAAGTTTACCCCAGAGTCACTCCTATGCCTAGTGGACACTGCCATTCCCAAGCACTCAACTCCACTTTGAATTCAGTAGAAGTTCAATGCATGATTATGGTGGTTGAGTGAACAAACATTTTTCTTCCCCTCAAGTTCTCATAATCCATTGATGATCTAAGTCAAAGGTACCATGAAGTCATCACTTTACCATTTCATGACCAGGTGCACCCCAATGAACCTCATTTGCAGGAGAGTGTAGCTATAGACAGACTGGGTAGATGTGAGGCTAGTCCCCAGTCCTTCCTGTAGAGGATTATAGACTGATGGCAGTTGCCACCTTCCCTACTTACAATAGACTTACACTCTATGGTCCTCTGGGGTAGGACCATGTGGCTCGTTCTAGACATGGGTTGAAAGTCAAATGGACGGATGTTACTCCTTCATTGAGCATAATTGCTGATCTCTCACCCAGCTCTTTTCTACTGCATAGTGGTCAGCAAGTTCTGAGATGGTAGCTGCTCCATCAGGCACATGAGAAATGTGGTACAGAGTTTTCAACTGACCCATACGGATGTATCCTAAGTCACTAAAATTTAGAGTTTGTTTTTCGTTTTTATGGCATGACCTAGCCTGTCCTGACTCATTCAAGTCTCTAAAAGCAAGATGTGTGGAAATAGTGAGAAGTAAAATTTAACTGGAGCTGCTTGACCAAGAGAAGCTGGAGGAGATAGGATCAGAAAGATAGTTTGGGGTCAAATAATATAAAGCCTTGAAACACAGAATAATATTGATGGTATACAGAAGGAGTAAAGTACTACAGGAGAAATAATTTGTTATGTTAACCCCATGATTAAATTGGGCCTGTCCAGATAATCCAAAATATCCCCAATCTCAACATACTTAACAATAATCACATCTGCAAAATTCCTGGTGCCACACAAGGTATCATATTCTCAGGATCTGAGGATTAGGACATACCCATCTTTGGGAGGCCATTATTCTGCCCACCTCAGTAGCCAAGTAGTTAGAATGAGGAAGAGTGAAGGTATCAAGAAACAGAGTGTGGTACTGGATAGAAGAATATTGTCTGTGTACAGTGAGTGGGTCCTGCTCTAAGACCCCTAAAGAGCAAATTCAATGGACTACATGAGAAGTGATTAGGGCTGTACTCTGCTAGTGATAAGGAATGATGTATTGCAGACAGCCATGCCTATGACACCCTGAGATTAACCCTTTGCACGTACAAAGTAGAGGGTCAATAAATATAGGCTGGATGGAAACTGGATGAATGAAATGTTGACCACATAATTAAGACTTGACCACAGTCTGGATACAGGAGGCAGAAGAGAAAAAACAATTGATAGTCAGTGAAGCAGCCAGGAGAGGTACAAGCCTAGACATTGAAGAATACATGGAAGAGGATTACATAAAATTTCTTCCTACTTGTGCTTTGAAAATGTCATTGTCTTTCAGAATTTAATTTCTTTTACAAAACTGAAGGAGTAAATATACTAGTAAATAAGATGTAAGCTAAAGAAATGTAAGAAACTGTATTAATCAGATGTTTGGGAAAGGATTATTGGGAAAATGTTTTTTAGGAACCTAAAAACTATATCTACTATTTGTGAAAAGAATTAGGGGAACTGCTAATTAGGAAAGTAGGATCATTTTTAAAAGCGTTTTTATTTTTAAAGAAATCTAAAGATATGGAATCATGTTTTGTTTATGAAACGTTTTTGGACGTTTGTGCCTTAGATCTCCATAGTGGAGGTAGGCTGCATCTGGGTCCACTGCCTCAGGAAGATGTAGTAAAAACTGAAAACTCTAACACATCACAACCCCCATGGGCAACACCTGATTAAATTTCTTTCTGGCTTTTGCACAATGGTGGCGATGGCTGTAATCCAGAACATAAATAAAAACTCATATGGAAGCAACAAACACATTAAACACACACACACACACACACACACACACACACACACACATTATTCCCCAGCCCAAAGAACTTTTAGTCTAAGACTTTGTCTATGACTTATTTATATTACTGAGCAACTCTACCCACTGAACGTAATGCACAGATGACCACAAAAAAGGCAGCATTTACATAGTATAATGATTCCCATATATGGGCAATAGATGTGCATGCCAAGAAGTCTGGCGATTCCTTTTTGGAAATTGACTTAATAAGATGGTGACAAGTAAAGTGTGCACACTGTCAGTTCCATGATAACCCAGACATTTCTATCCTCATCTCTGGAAAATTAAGCCATTTATTCTCCATTAGCAATGTGCTTTCAAGTAACATGTAAATAGTGGGCAAACTGACACATGTTGAATTTGCTTAAGAAACAGTCCCATGGCATAAACAGAAACCAGAGCTATAACCACCACTAAATCAAAATGGGGGTGGGGAATAATAGGTGATGAGAATGACTCACGTCTTAAACCCCTCATTGCCTAAAGCTTACTCTAGGGACTTGACAAACTGGTAAACCAGGACCAGAAAGAATCAATTTGGCCTGCCACTTGAATTATGGGTTCTTTCAGATATCCACATCAATTATCCTACTAACGTAGATTTTCTCTGGTTAAATGTTTAACTTATGCTGATTTTCCCTGCCCCTCGGTACGTTCTTGTTGACTGTGCGTCTATGTATGAGAATGTTGATTACCAAGGAGCACTGCCCACACAGGAGATAAAGCAAGATCTGAAATTCCCATTGAGTCTTTCTATTTCTTTAGCAATATCTAAAGAGGTTGCATAATTGGAAATTTTATAAAGATAGTGAAGAAGAACTGATCCAATACTATGGAAAAGTTAACAAGTATGTGCCAGTATATAATATGTATAAGGCACAAACATGAGAGTTTACCACCAATATGTCTAGCACAACTACTAAGGGCAACTAGAGTCATACCCTCTATGCACTCTTGTTTGCCTTCTGTTTCTATTTCCAACACTATTTCAGTTTGCATACAGACGCAATCTGGGTATGAGGGTTTGTCTCTTCATCCTGGATATGTTCTTGGACTCAACACAACACCCTGAGTTCCATCCTGCCTGTCCCCATCAGACTTGGTATTCTTACTTGGTGCACTTGTCATTTTTATTCATCAATCTATATTTTCCCATATTGATCAAACATGATTCCATGTTCCAGGCTTCATGATAGCCACAGAAAATGTATTGGAGATCAAGAGAGATGTCTGACTCTCAACTTTCCTTAATATATCAAGATTTAGCCAGATTCCTCCAGCTACACCCCCTCAATCTTGAATAGTTCAGCGCTCCAAGAGGGTGCCTTGACCCACTAACCTGGCCCTGATCATGGACAAGCATCTCAGTCAAGCTGACCCTGACCCACTCAGAGAAAGTAGCTTCATGTTAATGTCAAGGAAAACAAAAAACAGTAATGGAAATTTAGTGCAAACTATACCTGTCAAGAATATATGAATTTCCAAACACAAATTGGGAATAGATGGAAGTTTCCAAACTATTCCAAATGAGTTGTCTAAGTTCATAATGTCTACCAAATCTGTATAAAATTCTCTGCTATAAATGAGGTGCTTTGTTTGGATTTTGAATTTTCCCCCCAATTTTCCCTCAATTCTATTATGGTCTAATATTGAGTCAATCTGTTTCACACAGGCAAATTCACTTGGAAAATTGAGTCAAATTACCTGAAGTGTATCTCCCTTCACATGAGACAGCACCTCATATCATGTGGGTATCACCACATAAAGTAGAACTTTTTCCTCTAGTCAGAGTGCTGAAAAGGAGCAAAACATTTGCAAAAAAAAAAGAAAGAAAGAACTTTACTCTTTATAACTACAAGGATTCTCTAGACGTGGACCTATGTTCTCTCTAGTCCAGTGCAACTCAATAATTCTCTGACAACTAAGACAGCAACTACTGGGATAAGTGTCTCTTTCCTCAGCTACTAGATTGTAAAGTAATACTTGCCTGACACTAATTACAGCTAATGAAAATGAAATGAGATAATATACGGGGAAATGTTTTAAAAGGCCTCAAATGCTATCTGTACGTAAGAGAGAGTGGTGATGTTGGTATCAGTGATGGTCCAAGAGTGGTGGGGGTGGCAATTCTCTGAAAAGGTTCCCTAATTTAGAGCCTGCAGAACACAAGTTCTGTGAGAAGTGGCTTGGGGAGAGAACTTATTGTGGGGTTGCTTCTGTAGTCAAATAATCTTAGAAAACATTATGTATAATACCTCTACCTTTCAGAATTTGAAACGTACATAAGCCATTCAAAGCTTGTAGTAGCCCCATAATAAAGAAATCCAATTCCAATAATGCAGAATTTCTGACACACAGATTGAAAGTATATCTGCTTCATAACACTCATTAATATTCCACTGAACCAGAGTCCCCTTTAGCATTATTATTATTCAGATGGAACAGAGAATTAGATGCTCACCTAATACTCCATCCCCTCATGAGATCCAAGATTCTTGCTTATACTAACATCATGAAAAGTGGGATTCTCAACTTATGAGTAAAACCAGTGATCTTGAATCCCCTTCAAAAATTACTCAGATTTGGGACCTAAAAATTATGTCCCAAATACTTATCATTTACTATTTTTATACCTAGGTTTATATATACTTTTGTCTTAGAAAGAATATTCAGACAAAAATATATTGATAGATTTTAAAGACATGTAGTCTTCAGTGTCTCAAAATGGAAATAAACCAATGTGTTTATTATTGAGGTTAGTCCTGTGCTACTTGTTTGAGCAATACAGTTTCCTGCTTTCAAGGAACTCAGTATTTCTGACTTCTCAGTTTAAGAAATTAATAATCAAGAAGGCAGAAGTGAGGACAAGATAACAAGCACTATAACAAGACAAGGGTAGACAAGCACTTTATTTGCCCTTCCATCCTAAATGATAGCTTTGCTGGATAGAGTAATCTTGGTTGTAGATCCTTGCCTTTCATGACTTAGAATACTTCTTTCCAGCCCCTTCTTGCCTACCAGGTTTCTTTTGAGAAATCAGCTGACAGGCTTATGGGAACTCTGTTGTAAGTAACTCTCTCCTTTCCTCTTGCTGCTTTTAAGATTCTCTCCCTATCTTGAAACTTGGGTAATTTAATTATGATGTGTCTTGGTGTGTTCCTCTTTGGGTCCAACTTCTTTGGGACTCTCTGAGCTTCCTGGACTTCCTGAAAGTCTATTTCCTTTGCCAGATTGGGGAAGTTTTCCTTCATTGTTTGTTCAAATAAGTTTTCAATTTCTTGCTCTTCCTCTTCTTCTTCTGGCACCCCTATGATTCGGATGTTGGAAAGTTTAAAGTTGTCCCAAAGGTTCCTAAGCCTCTTCTCATTTTTCTGAATTCTTGTTTCTTCATTCTGTTCTGGTTGAATGTTTATTTCTTCCTTCTGCTCCAAATCATTGATTTGAGTCCTGGTTTCCTTGCCTTAACTGATGGTTCACTGTGTATTTGCCTTTATTTCACTTTGCATAGCCTTCACGTCTTCCTCTATTTTGCATCTGTACTCAATCATTTCTGTGAGCATCCTGATTACCAGTGTTTTGAACTCTTCATCTCATAGGCTGGCTATCTCCTTGTCACTTAGTTCTTTTTCCAGAATTTTGATCTATTCTTTCATTTGGGCCATATTTCTTTGTCTCAGCACACCTGGTACACTGTAAGGGGCAGTCTTAGGTATTCACTAGGGCAGGACGACCCATTTCTCTGCATTGTGGCGCTATATGTGGGGGAGGGGTCACAGAGGGAACAATGCCGCTTGCTCGGCTCTTACCCCACTTTCAGTCACCTCCCCCACTACCCACAAGCAAATTGGGTCCTTCTGTTGCTGATTCCCAGGTGGATAGGCTTGCGTACATTCTGGGACCCTGTGGGTCTCCCCCACAAACTTTCCTGTGAGACTGGGAGTTTCTCCTGTCGCTGCAACCTCTATAGGTTTTTACAGCCAGAGGTTTTGAGCCTTTAGTTTCCTGCACTGGAACCCTGGGTTGTGTTGTCTGTCTCGCTATCCCAGTTGTTCCTCCCAGCTTATCCACACATGAATGTGGGATCACCCAGTCTGTCAGCCACCATCTCAACTGGCCAGCTCTGTCACCTTGCATCACATTCTCTTTGTCTTGGCTACCAGTCTGGATGAATGTTTCTTCTTTAACTCCTTGGCTGTTGGACTTCCACACAGTTTGATTTTTCTGGCAGCTCTGGTTGTTTTTGGTTTTTAAACTGGTTGTTGTCCTTCTTTTGGTTGTGCGAGGAGGCAAAGCATATCTACGTATGCCTCCATCTTGGTCTAAAGTCTGGAAAAATCCATCTTATCCTGAACAGTGTTCTTCCTGTGCCATGTGGCCAGATGAGATCCCAGTACCCAGCTGAAACCCTGTAACAATAAATCCAACATCAAAAGCCTAATAAAAATAAAAGCTCCAGAAAGGATGCAGAATACACACAAGATAAAATTAATTTGAAAACTAATAGGATGAAGAAATTAGAACATGAAAGAAATAAGGACAAGAAAAATAAGATGAAAGCAAGATTGAGTGACTTGAACTCCTTCTCTAAAGTCCAATGGGACCAAAACTCCAAGTAATGACTTAAAAGAATTTAATGATATATGGCCACTTTTTCAATTTATGTCTCACTTCTTAACAGGACATTTCTTTTCCCACTCCTTTACTTAATGACCTAAAGCTCCATTAAACCACATGTCAATAGCTATGATGATTTTTCAGATTATCTTGCAAATAGACTACCCTATTTTCTTTTGCATGGAGTGAAACTCCAACAGTGTGACTTTCCTCCTAGGAAAACAGGTAGGCTGCCAGAGATGAAGATATCTGGTATTGACCCACTAAGCGCTCTCACAAGACCATAGGGTGAGTCTAAGCAGAAATGACAAGGGCCAACCATTATATGTCTACATTTAGGAAATAAATTCATGAATAATATTGAAGCCAAGGTATGTGGAAATTTTCACCTTGTTGTCATGGAGGCTCTCTAAGAATATCTCGTAAAATATTTTCCCTTTCAAGGAAATATTTGGAAACTCATCACCATGAAATAATATCCAGCTATCACAAAAGGTCCAAATATATGACTCCAGTTCTCAAGTGCCCTCAGCATTAGGTATAGTCTATTCTTCATTTATTTCCTCAGTCAAAACTCTTAGTGTGTGATGGTGTAAACCAGAAGAGTATATTTGGGCTCTTTTTATTCCAAAGCAATATTTAAACACAACTGCTCACATAACCCTTGCATTTCGACTGACTCACCAAACAGGAAGGCTCAGCTTGCAGGCCAACATGCACAGTGACCCTTCTGATCTCCAACCAAAAGCATAAAGTGTATCATTGTATTTTCCCCCAACAAGCACAGAGAAGGACAAAACTTTGTGTGTACGTGTGATTCTTGATGTCATTCTCTGACTTACACCTCATATCCTGTGTAACCTCCTCAAAGCTCCCCTCAAGGAGCAAGGACCTTTTTTCAGTTTCCATAGTTCCCAGTACTAACCTCAAGCATAGAATTTACCATGTTTGAGTGAAAATGATCTATTTATCATTATTTATCCCCTAAAAGACTGTTTAAATTCCTCAAAAATGGGATATGGGTATGTAGGTCTTTGAGTCCAGTTTTTACAAGCCTGCCAGAAACATAGTAGCAATTCTAAATGTGTTTTCGAGCCAAATGAGGTAAAAGGAGCTGGAAATAAAGAAAGGTATGAGAGGATTTGATGATTTCTTTTTAAAAATCGTTTACAATCCACTGACTACCTTCTCTATGGCAAGTCTAGTGCTAGGCATTCAAGGAAAGAGCAGTAAAGTTGAGGAGAAAAAAGGGAATATGTGTACAAAACCGTAGACAGTGAAAAAATGTCACAAGAGAAGTATCAATTTCCCTGGGAGATTCAGAAAGATCAGAAAACATTCCCTGAAGAAGGTGGTACTGAAGAAACAAAAGATTTGAGCAGGTGGACCGGGTGTGGGAGCTCCATCCACCACCACATAGAAGACGAAAAGTCAAGGGCACTATGAACAACAAATTATTTCTCCCTGCCTGCATCATAGGCTATATAAATGAGATTGGAAATAAAAACTGGGCTGTTATCATGGAAAGGGGACTTGAATGCCAGAATACCAATACAAATAGTGTGGTGTCATCAAAGGTGTCTAAACAAAAGAGTGACATAATCATTGCTGGCTTTAGGGTGATTGCTTTGGGGGCAACATGCAAGGAGATTTGGGGACAGGACAAATATGCCTATAAATACAAGCCAGTCTAAGGTCAGAACACCCACCTGTTAGATGTTTCATCTCACACAAACAATTGTGTCTGTAAAGTTAGTTTTTCATGAAGATTCTAAGTTCCATAAGCTATATCTCTGAGCAGGAAATACGATATTTATTAAAACTGAACATGGGGTTAATATTAAAAAGAACATAAGAGAGTAAATCACAATTAGAAAGAATGGAAAGTCGAAGATAAAGCAGGATTAAGAATTATTCAGCAAGCAAAGTCTAGAATCAAGACAATTTCCATACTGATAGGGTCTAAGTGTCATGACAATTTCCATACTGAAAGGGTCTAAGTGGCATAGGGTGTAAGTGGAACTGTATTTCTCTAGTACCCTGGAAGGCCTTCATTTTTCCACTCGTGAAGATAAAAAATTGCATAGCTTAAATTTCTCCCTCTTCATTGTGCTTCCACCATGAAAGCATTTCTACAATGAATTTTTTAAGGTATAGAAAAAGAATGGAGTGACTTTAGTGCCATGGGTATGGGCAGGCTGAGAGCTGGACAAAAGGCTCAGAGAATCTAGTGAAAGTCTAATAGTTTGGGAAATTAAAAAGAGTTACAATAATTTAATCTGTATCAAAAAAGACAACCAAATTTTTCCTAATTAAAAAAACAAAGAGGTAGGGCACTAGGGAGATGAAGAACTTACAGTGGAAATAGAGTACAGAGCTTCTTAGAAGATCAGTCAACTAATTTGGACATGTCAAGAACAGAATTTTCAGAAACCAGGGATTTGGGTGGTATGTTTCCATACCCAACAATCAAAAGGAAAACCACTACTGATTCAGAAGAAGAGAGTTAAAAGGCTTCAAGGTTGAGGAGGCTGGGGGCTAAATCTGGGGGACTTCTGCTAGGTTCCGAGACTTAGACAATTGTGACAGGTAAGTGACAATGGTGCACTCTACCTTTTGGGATTCTGTATCCAGAATCCAGTCAAGGGTTAATGTTGGGGTTAATCCCCTCATAGCAAACACCGAACTAATGCATTTAGAGCTCTTACTCCTGATGTCTAGAACTGAGCCCAAGTATCATTGAATGTTGGGTTGACCGCCTGGGGATGTTGAATAAAAGGAACATCCACTGATTAGCACACAGCAGGCATCTGAATGGTGGAAAGAACTTTAAAGAGTGTCTGGTTATGCCTCATTATTTTACATACAGACACTGAATCCAAAAAGCATAAAATGTCTGCCCCGAGTTTTCATGGGTAGTTAGTGGCCGAGCGGGACGAGACCGAAGTTTTCCTGACTGCGTCCAGTGCTCTTTATAAAGCCAGCGGGAGCTGTGAGGCGATCATCTGTAGGGACCACCTGAGTCGGTCAGTTCTCTACCATCTGGCCTGACAGGAAAACAGTGACTCACAGAATCCAACGTTCCTTTGGAATGCAGGAGAGGTGTGCCTTTCTGCCGTGCTGTGAGCCTGTTCAACTTTTGTAAATAAAACCCTATTTTAAATGCCCTGGGAGAGCTGGCAATTTTAAGTGCCTTGCAGGCCAAGGTCATAGTTGGTGATACTTAGCACAAGCTTAAGCTGACTGATGGGGTCACTCATTTGATAGATGGAGAGAGGATTTCTGCACTTCAAACTTCAAATAGTCAGTGATTTTTTTTTAATTTTTTTTTTTCTTTTTGCTTAGACCAAAAGCCCTGTTCATTTGCATTCTGAAGGACTTAGGAGTGGCAGGAAGAATAGGAGGTTGAAATTTGCCAACGGTAACACATATAAAATGATTGAAAGTTGGCTGTTTGAAAATGTGAAGGTAAAGCTTTCAAAGCCAGACTCCCTTGTTTTCTAATCCAGGAACCCTTGGAAACTCAACAATCTCATACATCAGACCTAGAATCTGGGGACAGATACTTTTTCATAACTTTAAGGCTAGAACAGGTGAAGAAGAGACTGGTTCCTCTGACACTCAGAGCAGACCCCACCCTTCACATGAAGTGCATCTGTCATCCTGGCCGCATCTCGGGAGAATCCTGCCTTCCTCTCCTTACAACCACGCAGGGCACTACAGAAACACTCTGGGCTACAGCCACCTTCATTGCTGCCACCTCACACAGGCCTCCAAGTCTGTGGGGCAAACGCACTTAGTTTTCTCTATTTCTAACTATGGTAACGGCCCTAAGCAACCAGCAAGCATTTATCTGCAAGACTGCTATAAAGACACTATTCACAGAAAAGTGAAATCCTAATAATATGCCATTTCCTTCACGTCATTCTTCTGCTCAAAGGTCTTCAATGACTCCTCATTGCCTACATTATACAGTTCAGACTACTGAGGTGACATTTAAGGCCTTCCACAAGCTGACCCCATCTCTCCTTTCCTGTTTCTGAGCCTCACTGTTCTGCTACATAGGCCCTTCCCTTCAGTCATGCTGGCCAATTCACCACCCTGCAAATATTCATGTATCTTTCCCAGCTGAATGCATTCCCTCCTTGCTCTCCTGTTCATCACCCATCTATGCAAATACTACTTTGCATGTCCAGCTCAAAGTCCACCTCGTCTCTGAAGCCTCTTTGCTGCCCAATGACCACGATTTCAGGCTTTTTTTTGTCTCCATGAGAACAGAACTATGTTCGTTTTCCTCTGCTTTAAATACCCCACGCCATCTGGTGCCCATTCTTAACAAATATTTATTAATTAATGAACTCTAATTAAGCCAAAAAAAGTCTCTATTTTCAAAGCTCTTTAAAATAAGGTGATCATTTGTAGCTGTTATTATAGCCACACGGTGGTAACTTCGAGTATCTAGTATGTTGTCATTGGACTCCTTTCTCTCCACAGAAGACCAAACTAGGTCATTTCGAACCTCAGTCACTTTCAGGGAGATTCTAGAAGGGCACACTAAGAGTCAGCAAACAGATCACACTCCTGGATTCTTGACTTGTTATCCAGGTCTGCTACTGAATCAAATTCAGGCAAGTGTGCACTGGAGAAATGAACTCATCATTAGCACCACCCAAGCAAAATGAAAGGAGCTCTTTTGTTAAGTTGCTGGATATTCAGGTTTGAAAGGAGGGAGTAAAGGAGGAAAAGGAAGGAAAATACAGTCATCAATTGCCTTCCTTTCAAATGTACTTTTCTTGCCTCTGCTCTTTCTATTTTTCACCACCATGGGATGGCACTTGTAATGTTTGGGAGGCATTAGATCAGGACTGAAAAGATGATTTGCCACAATCTGATGAGAATATCTACTAACATGTTTATCACCAAAATGCTCCTCCAACTGGGTCCTGTTTAGTTT
>VMDR010023064.1:0-15829 GCA_007922815.1 Macrotus californicus | reverse complement strand
AAATCCCAATCGGGACAAATAAAAAAAAGAAACCCACACGTATCTGAGATATGTGAGTGAAAAGGCAAGACACTAAAAACAGAAGTCACCTTGAAGACACACAAAGACTTAGATTAACTTCAAAGGCACAAAAGACATCCCTTTTCTTTGTAGTAATAAACATCAAAAGACAACAGAATGTGCTGTTGTGCTTAACATGCTGAAAACAATGGAGGATTTTAGAATATTACACCCAACCAAAACATCCTTTAAATATGAAGATAACATACTTTCAGCTCCAACACTCTCACTAGTAAATTCTAAAAGGACCTTCTTCAGGCAGAAGGCAAGTGATGCAAATGGAAGGTCTAAGATATAAGAAATGAGGGGCAAAAGGATATCCATATATATCTAAATAAATATTTTAAAAGAAGTAATATTACCACTATGTAGTGTATTAAAAAATTTAAACTACCACAACATGAAGTCAGTGACGAGGGTTACAAGGAGAGGAAATGGATCCAAGTATTCTAATGCTCTTATGTATACATATTGTAATTTCTAGGGTGAACCCTCCAAAAGATCCAAAAGACATGTAAGTTCCAAAACAGGAGAAAAAACAATTATATATATATACACACATATATGTGTATTTTTACATCAACCTGAAGAAAAACTGGATGAACAAAAAAGCACAAAAAAAATCAGATTTAAACCAAATACCACAGTAATCACATTAAACCAACTAAAGATCTCTCTTAAAATTGTCAGTGAAATACAATCCTAACCAAAAGAAAACTGTATCACTGTATTAACATCAGGTCGATGACTTTAAGGAAAAGTATCACTAGAGACAAAAAGGTGAAAGGCTCATTACCTCACATGTGTAACGTATAGAAGGTCTCAATGAAAATACAAGGCTCATCATGACTGAAGGCATACCTTAACCTAAGAACTTAAACACAAAGAAAACCTTGCAGTGGAGACAAAGAGGAGAAAAGGTGAATCAAAGCAAGAACTAATTATTTTGTGATCTTATAATAGCTAGATGTCCAGACATGAACTATCATGTAACTCATCATTACAGTAAACCTGACTCTAAGTTCTCCTTACTTTCAATGAGAAGGAAAGCTAACATTTATAGAGCCTACTCTGTAGTGGACTATCAGAGGGTTTCCTCTTATTTGCATATGACATTACACAACTTGCTCAGCAACACACAAGAGGTTAAGTGGAAAAAACTAGTTATTAAAATCTGACTTCCAAAACCCATGCCCGGTCCACACCACCCCAAAACCAAGGTGCCTTCCCTATCAGTCTACTGCCCCACAGATTATATAATAACAAAGTAGTTACTATTCCTTTATGAAAAATTACTCATTCGTGGTTAAAGAGCCAATCACTACAAACTACATGTTTTAAAGCAAAAGAATAGAGAGAACCAGTAATATCCCAAGGAAAAGATTTCCCTTTACCTCAGACCTGTCTCATTCCAAATGCATTTCAACAAATCTGTCTTTCAAGCATTACTGTTCCATTCACATTTTCAGTGGTCCAGGGGCTCCGTACTTGGTATGGCTCCAACACAACTTCAGTCAGTCCCAAGCAAAATGGACTCCTATTTGAGAACACTATCCTCTGTTCAAAGGATCTCATTATCTAAGGTATTTTCTAATCCAATGGCAAAGAAAACAATGGGTTGGACTGATATTTGAAAATACACACAGGCGTAAACAAAAAGTTTATTTACATGAAACATGACATTAAAGACAACTTCATAGTCGTTAAGGGCTGCAGCTTTTCCTTAGAGCACAGTAAAACCTAAGCAGGAGTGTTTTCCAGCCCTGGCTGGTGTGGCATAGCGAACTGGGTGCCAGCCTGCAAACCAAAAGGTCGCTGGTTTGATTCCCAGTCAGGGCATATGCCTGGGTTGCAGGCCAAGTCCCCACTTGGGGGCATGCTAGAGCAACTAATCAAAATGGCTTTTGCACATCAAGGTTTCTTGTCCTCATTGCCCTCCCTTCCCCTCTCTCTAAAAATAAATAAAATCTAAAACAAATTAATGTGTTTTTGAATTCCAAACTGATGTACAGCATAATAATTTAAGTCAAGGGAACTATCACTTTGAAATCAATACAAAATCCTCATTAGAAATCATCATTGCTCAGTTTGCATCCCTGGTTAAGTTCTTTCCTATGTACCTCAATTTCCTCACTAAAATAGTCATACTATCCACCTCCAGAAGCACTAAATCAGTTATTATATGTGTAAAGTAATTTAAAACATTGCCTGAATAATCACCCAGTAAGTGCTGTTATTATCTACCCGTTCTACCCTTCTGTACCTTCTACCTTAGAAAACAATCTGAATAAACTTCAAAATTACAGACCCTTTTCCCAATAAAAATCAAAATACATAAACCTTCTAAACAAGCATGTAGCAGTAAAAGATAGTTGGTAACCAGACGTAAACAGGCTACCTTCGGTGGCAAGTGCAGCAATGCAGCCTAGCAGTCTGCTGTCCCCGTACTAAACAATTTACATGGATGAGTGAAAATGACAGCACTCATCTTCTAACCCCGACTCTGCCCCACAAGGAAAGAACTTATTCAGATGAAATCAGCATGAAAAAGGCTTATTATCACCTCTGCAATAGGTTCTTTCATGTGAAGAATGTTGTAGAAGCCCTGGCCCGGTAGTTGAGTTGGTTAAAGTGTCATCTGGATACGCCAAGGGTGTGGGTCAGATCCCCAGTCAAGGTACACACAAGAAGCAACCAATGAATGCATTAAGTGGAACAACAAAAATTGATGTTTCTCTCTCTCTAAAATCAGTAAGAGGTAAATTTAAAAAAAGAATGTCATAAATACTACTCGTAACTCTACTTTCTTTTTCTTTACACCATCACCACAACTCAACATTTTATATGCAGACACCAATTTCCCGTTTGGCTCATGATGTAAGATATATGTCCAAACAGATCCTAAAATACACAAAGAATCAACTGCAAACACTAAGTAATCACATATTTGACTGGATCTGAATAGACTAATCATTAGTTTTCTAAATTGATTAGGATTCATTCCTTCTAATCTTTCCTGTCATTAGTATTTCAAATTTACAATCAAGCAAAAAAAGGGACAAAGTAAGCAATGTAGTGTTTTATTTTGATATTGTTCAAGAGAAAATCAGGGGCCCAAAATGGCATCACTCGTACTAAAAGCCCATGATACCAAGCCTAGATTTAATACTTGATCTAATTGCAGTTTCAACTTCTCCCAGCAACAACCTTAATCAGTCTGGAAATTTTTGCTGGACATCAATGAAGTGATCTGTCAGGTGTACCCTCTTCTCCCACCCCACAGAAAGAGGCAATTGCATGACAAAAACATCCCTGCTGAAAACAACCCTTTCTTTTGTTAACAGCAACCTTGCCTTACCCTTCTTCCAATAAAAAACCTTCCATTTGGTACAAGCTCTCAGAGGCCTCGGTGGGATGCTGCCCGTGACTTAAAAATGTCAATTAGATCTTCAAATTCACTTGGCTTAATTTTGTTTTTTAACATCTTCATACCTTGAAGTCAAATAGATTCTTCTTCTTTTAGCCCCCTTTCCCACGAAAGGACTCTGTACAGAATATATTTTAAAATGTTTAGCATCAACCCGGGCTGATGTGGCTCAGTGGGTTGAATGCTGCCCTCCTGTGAACAAAAGAGGAGCCACTTCGATTCTAAGTCAGGACACAAGCCTGGGTTGTGGGCCAGGCCTCCAGCAGGGGGCGCGCGCGCAAGAGGCAACCACACATTTCTGTTTCTTTTCCTTTCCTTCTCCCTCTCCCCGTCTAAAAATAAATGTTTAGAATCAAATCAGTCACCTAGATGCAATATGCGTAAGTTAAATAAGTAATATAACAAGCAACTGCATTTTGGATTAGTTTTGGTACAAAATTTACAAAAGATCTTCAAACAGGTATGGTGAATTTTTTAAATGCTATTTATTAAATTAACATAACATTTACCTAAAAAGACAATCTATTAAGTCAAGATTTTTACAATGTTATATATCCAAGCCAACCTACCAATCAATGTTTAGTTTCATCAACCCTCCAGAATTCCTAAAAAATAAACTTCACATATTGAATTTGGCCCATTTGAACTTAGACAACTTTGAACAAGCATCTGAGATTCAATACACCCAAAAGATCCCTATAAATCTCATTTACCTCTGTCAGTTTTAAATTAAGTTAATTCTACATACAGCAGGTCCTTAAATATCATGGTTTCATTTAATGTTGTTTTATTTTAAAGTTGATTTAGGAGCCTAACTCTATTATTGATTAGCCTATGGAAAATTGGTTTCCTTACCTAACATTTCACTTAAAGTCAAATAATTCATCCATGAAGTTAGTGAGGACTTACATATAAGGTTTTCCCCTTATCCAAAGTTAATGTGGCTTACTTTCTAAGTACAGTAGTACTAAAGCTGACAAGAAAATAGGACCTAAATGCTAATTTGAAAAGGTATTTTGATATTACCTGTCTTCAAGAATGGCAAATTTCATTTTACAGCTCAGCTCTCCTGAAACCGGGCAATTAGTGTTGAGTTTTTAAAGTGCAATCCTTACAAAACTAACTAACCAGACAGTGATAGTCTAAAACAGGGGCTCCTCAATCACATCCTGCACCCAGTTCATTTTTTGTACTCTCCAAGTCTAGCCCTCCTAGACAAGATTCATTAGCTGCTTCCCTTCACCGTCCCCTTTTTTGAAGGGGGTGGGGGGGCATCAACAATGCATGTTACAAACTTGGCTAAGATTACATTGCTCTTCATTCTACTGTATACTTCCTCCACCATACCCTCACTCATCTTCAAAACTAAACAGCTAGTACAGTCTTAAGTATCTTACCTGGGAACTTCAATAAAGGAACTAATTTGTAAGAAAGCAATTTAAGTCCTAGAAGAATTAAAGACACCGCAAGCCAAATTCTTTAGTACTGCCACCTTAAAACAGTTCGAGGATCAATCCTTCCCGAATAAAAAAGCGTGGTCAGGACACCCATCCAAATTCTAATTGTACCCGAGGCACACCAAAAAATCTCTTGTTAAGAACACCTAACATAAGCGCTTTACACACATTAATTCTTAAAAATTCTAGCAATGGAGGCCCTGCATCATCTACCAGCTAACACTCATACTTTTCTCTTGTACCAATACAAAAATTAAGCCCAAATACAAGCAGGTTAAGAGTCTGACACCCAAGGGCTGGAGTTATTGTTCACCATTCATTTTCACATCCCACCGTACGACAACGTTCATAAGGGTAACAGGAGCTGGGGTCTCCAATCTGCCCCAGGTGGCGGCCACGTGCAGAGGGAAGCCGCCGGGGTTTCCCCGCCCAGCACAGTCTCCGCCCCCGGTAGGCGGAGAGCCCCCGGGCCTCGCAGCCTCCCCGCCCCCCTCTCAGCCCAGGGGCCTCGGCCCTTAACAGCCCCTCCCACCCATCGGAATTCGCAGCCTCCACCGTTCTTTCCATCCCCCAGCGGCCTCCTCCGGGTATTAATTTTGAGGAAACGGGGACGTCGAGGCCGCAATAGGTTATGCAGTCGAGCCTGGCCCGCACCCCGCACCCCAGGAACCAGCGGCGCGGCCGTCGCCTTCTCAGGACGCCCGGCCGAAGCCGTGGCCTCGCCCCCGTCCGCGCGGAGAAGCCGGTGGTGTTTAGTGTAGCTCGGCGCAAACTGGCACAGTCCCCGGCCCTCCCAGGCCTCACCAACCCCCGCGCCTCCTGAGCCGTTCCCGAAAAAAAGCGCTGGCCGATCCCGGGAGCCTCGCAGGCTACGGGATCGAAACTCTGCGGACGGGTCCGGCTCTGGCCCACAGAACGAGCCAGGAGGCCTTGGGCGGCCCGTGGCCCCAGCTCTCGGTTCCCCGTTCCTCCGTCCCTCCCCTCTGCGCCGACCGCGCGGCCGACATTACGTTCCCCCTTCTCTTTCAGGCCCCAATCCGTTACCGATGGCTAGCACGGGTATCCAGGCGGCCGGAGCTGCGCAGTCAGTGACTCAGGGTGGCAGCGGGAGGAGCAGGAGGCGGCGCCGCGAGCAGATGGCGCTAAAAAAGACCCAAGAGCCCGCCGCTCGCGCTCATATACAATTAGCGTCAGCACGTAGGACCAGCTCCCCCGCCCTCCCCCTGGCCTCACCGTCTCCTAGCAACGCGAGCGGGAGGCGGGCTCAGGGCAGGTTGCACGGCAACAGAACCGTCCTTCTTCCCTGATGACCTCCACACTCTCTTACGCCCAGCTTGGGTTCCACCGTTCCCGCTTCCGCCCCCTGGGCTATCTCTTTTTTTTTCACCTGGTCCTCTGGAAAGGAAATTTCAACCCTTTTCGTTCTGGGGAAAGGCCCTGAGGCAAGGACTGGGTGAAGAAAAGAGGCCAGCGGTCTGGTCCCCGCTCGCCGCAGCGTGATGGCGAGAGCTCTTTTAGTACCCGTCCCTGTCCCAGACTAATCCCTCCAACTCTCCTTTCCCGGGAACCATTTTGTCTCCCCGCCCATTTCATCCCTAAGAACAACAGTTTTTTCCTCCTGACCACCTCTGAGGCAGCTTCTACCGGTTTTGCTTCTCCTAAAGGGTGGATCTCCTGGGCTTCTAGGGGTTCTCCTCAGCTCTACTCCAACAACACCCTTCTACTTGGCGTGTGGCCCTTCATTATTGCTTTAGTTTTTTTTTGTTTTTGTTTTTTTGTGATGGATGAAGGTGGCATATTTGTTTATTCTCTGGATGCTTTATAGTGAATACAGTCATATTTCATCTTTCTGAAAAAGTAAATCCTATGTAAATCCTCAGGACTGTGAAACAGCATGACTATTTTTCAATTGATGCTGGATTGACTAACAGTCACTCTTGAAAGAGTGGTTCTTAAAGTGTGGCCCTGGTTCCCAGACCCTTTCAAGGAGGTCAAAAGTATTCCCGTAAAAGTACTTACTAAAAAGTCACTCACTTTTTGCACTCTCATCCTCTCACAGTGTTTTCCACAGTCTACATGACATGTGATATGGAAACATTGAAAACAGAAGCAGATGTTAGGATGCAGTCATCTGCTGTTAAAGGAGACAGATTAACAAAAATGCAAAAGCATGCCACTCAATTTTTTTGTTTTGTAAAATCGTTACTTTGTCAACCAATGATAGTTGGTGCTAATTCAAGCCAAGAGGGACTCCAATTTGGGGTTTGGTGAAGAAGAAAACTTTGTGCAAATAGATTGTGATACAGCGTGTAGAGCTTTGCAACAGTGTTACACCTCAGTTATGAAAGAGCACAGGGGAGGCCCCCCTCCAGGTAGAAAACACTGCTCTACTCTGCTTAATATCTTCAGAGTTTCCGTGCCAGCTGGAGAACCAGAGTCCTTACTCTTTGGTGGAAAGGAAAAGTGTGCAATTGAAGTTACAGGGGATCTGACTTGTATAAGGAGAAGTCCCTGCCCCTGGACCCTGATTGGGCCCCTCATGCAAATGAGGACTCCAAATCCTCACAGCTTGATTGGTCCAAAAAGCACTGTCCTGATTAGTCAGAAGGTAGCTGCTCTGATTGGTCAGTGAAGATACTAATGAAAATATAGCTGTATAGCTCCAATTGGATGGGGAAAGTCTCAGCTTTTTTGATTAAAATAGGATTTCAGGAACACATTTATAAACACTGGCTCAGAACTGCAGAGAAGCAGTTCGGTGAGAGAGGTAGGCAGTTTTAGCAGTCGTTTTGTGTGACAGCCACCAGGAGGCTTTCTTAGTAGGTATCTTCTTTTTCTTTTTTAATCCTCACCAGAGGACATGCTTATTGATTATAGAGAAAAGGGAAAGGGAGGGAGAGAGGGAGAGAAACAACAATGTGAGAAATATCAGTGTGAGAGAGAAACTCCATTGGTTGCTTCTTGCACACACCCCAACTGGGACTGAACCCGCAACCCAGGCATGTGTGCCAACCACAAAATCAAACCTGCAAACCTTCAGCTTACAGGACAACATTCCCACCAGCTGAGCCACACCAGTAGTATATACTTTTCAGGGGTCAACACTTTTCATATAAAATATTCTTTTATGTTAATATTTAATGGGTTTATTATTTTAAACTAAAATAATGAATAACTACTCTCAAAATTTCTTTATTTTAATATCTAATGTGATCAATATCAGTATTTATGTAAGGCACATAAAAGAGTTTTAGGGTCCTTAATTTTTAAGAGTGTAAAGGGGTCCTGAAACCAAATAGTTCTAGAACCTCTTGTCTAAATGTTGCATTCCTCGAAACTTCAACCTGCCTAGAGTCTTCTATCGTAAGACTGAGGTTTAACAACTATCTCTAGTTCATTTTAGAGGATACGGTTTTTTCCCTTGACACTCCCCAATTTCATTAAAATGAGCTGCCTTCCCACTCTGTACTACAGATGCCTCACTTTATCCATTCATTTTGGTTCTTCCCATATGATACTTTTGTTTTTCCCAACCTCTTTATTTTTTATTTTTATTTGTATTCTTTGTCTTTTTTTTCAACCCTCTTTTTTTTATGTACATCCTACTCAAAGATGATGTAAGGCTAACAAGGTTTATAACAGTTATCAGTAATGACTCGTCTAAAAGAATCCACAGTACCTAGGTGGACCAGTGCTCAGTATGTACATACACTTGGCACTAATTTCAATGGAGGCCCCTAGAGTTCTGCATTCTAATTAAAGCTACGCACAATGTGAGGTAATTCACATATTAAAAGTGAACTAAATAGCTTTCTTCTCTCAATAAACCTTTTTTGGTGGTAGAACTTCTGAGACCAAATTGAGAAGTGATGGTTTCTATCCTACTCCAGCTGGCCCCTACCAATTTCAGGCACTGACCTAGGCCTCCAAATTTCTGACTCTTCAACTGCCACCCCCAGACTTAAAGGCTTATCAATACTAGTTTATATTCATTTCCCCCTTCTTCTCCAGTCATTTAAGTCCAGGGAAGGCCAATCATTTATGCTTTTATTAAACAAATATTTATATGTCAGGAGCAACAAAGACACTGGAAATCCATCATTGAACAAGAAAGACAAGATCCTTGATTTTATTGAACTTATGTTCTAATGGGGCTGAGCAAGTGACAGACAAGTACTGAAATAATGGCAGATTTTCATGAGTGAAAGAGCTGTGAAGAAAATAGAATGAGACAATGGGGTATAAGACCACTGACCTGAAGAAACCACTGATCTCTGCACTCTGACCAGGTTTAGGTCCCCAGCTCGCAGAACTTAGTTAACTCATCTAACCACTCTGAATGGTGGTCCTGCCACTGACCTTGGACTGTGCTAAACTTTGGGGTAGAGTGCCTTTTTTCCTTATCCCCCATTATTTTCATTTGATAGATTTTTACAGCATCTTAGCCTAGTGGTTTAGAAGTATGGCTTTGGGAGTCAAATAGCCCAGGTGTTGTCCCTATTTTGCTGTGAAATTTTAAACAACCTGTAAGTTACATAACTTGTCAGTGGTACCTGACATACAGTAAACACTCAATAAAAGTCAAATATTATAAACCTCTTACTAATGTTTGTCTATTTGTTTTTGTTTTATTTGAAGGCTGAGGGAACTTTCCTGAAGTCTTCTAATAGTATCTAACACTATTTTTGTGAAATATTTTGTAGAAAGCTATCTTATCACAAATTTTTAAACATGTTTTTGTGAGCCGAAATAATTCACACCAATTACTATAAAAGTACTATATTTCAAATTTTTAAATATTGGATACAGATACTATAGAGATCAACCAGACAAGCCAATGACGGAAACGATATTTTAAATGTGCTTTTGTCTGTATTTCAGCCCCTAAATAGTAGGAAAGTGCTTAGGCTCGAAAGTAGGACAGACAGATTTATCCCAATACTCTGTGCACTCTGACCTTTAGGTTTCCCCATTTGTCAAGTGCATTAAAAATTCTGATAATGCCTGCCTCTTCATTAGCATGAAACAAAGAACTATGTAAAGCCCCCAGAGCAGTGCCTTACACTTGAAGTACTCAATAAATGTTCATTTTCCCCTCCCAATTAATAAGTATGCAAAATGTTGGAAAGTACCAACAATAATTGTCATCTAAAAACTGCACAAGGCATATTTAAATAACTGCTATCTTAGTTTTGAGTGTGGTTGATTTTATTTTTTCCAAATTATTATATAAATACAATCAATCTAAATTCATAAAAGTGTAAAATCAATCTAAATTCCAGTACAAAATTGTGAAAAAAAATTGCGTTAAATTTCTCCCTCTGCATCCAAAGAAGGATTAATAGATTTTTGTTTGAAAATATCCTTATGTTGCTATGATTTTTAATTGAAATTTGTATTGAACTGATTGTAAATTCACACATGGTTTTACAAAATAACACAGAGAGATCCATGTAAACTTTACCCAATTTACAATGGTAACAATACAGCCTTATTCAGATTTCCCCAGTTTCACTTGGATCCACATGTGTTTGTGTGTTTAGTTCGTAATTTGTGTATCTGTCACCACAAGCAAGATATAGAAACATTCTGTCACCACATGAATCAATGATGTTGCCCTTTAATGATGATTGGGGTCATTTCCCCCTAATTTACATGCCAAATATGGTTCCAGATTTTACTTATTTTCCTTGTTTTTCACACATTGACCACTTAGGTGGAAAAGAGGCCATTCCTTAGTATGAATTTTCAATCTTTCTTTCTTTTTTAAAAGATTTTATTTATTTATCGTTACAGAGAGGAGAAGGGAAGGAGAAAGAGATGAAAAGAAACATCAATGTGAGAAAGAAACATTGATTGGCTGCCTCTCACACCCCACTAAACTGAGCACCCAACCTGCAACCCAGGCATGTGCCCTGACTGGGAATCGAACCGGCAACCCTTTGCTTTGCAGGATGACACCCCACAAAATGAGTCACACTGTTCAGGGGCAGTTTTCAATATTGCTTATCTGAATTATTTGCAATAACCTTGCCTTTAGTCTCCCTAATATCAATTTCTTATTCCTCTCTGATCTATATTGACAAGTTATCATTCTAAAATATAAGTATAATTAAGAATACTTTGTACATGGTACTTTTCAATGGTACTTTATGTCTACATGACAAAATAGGGTCTACAAAGCTCATTCCAATCCACAGCCATCTTATTTTTCTAGCCATACATCCCACTACTCATGGTCATGAACCCCACTTTTTATGACTTTGAACTACTCACCAGACCCTCAACATGCCAAGTGTTTCTTGATGCTCTCTGCTCTTCCCTCTACTTATCCTTCAATACCTACTTCAAAATTTTATGTTCTCTGGGAAACCTTTCCTAACTCACAAAGGCATATCTGGCTGTGCATTTTTGTCTGTTTTCAGAAAACTCTTTTCTGTGTGTATGTTTCTATGTTTTCTTCTCTTTCAACATACACTATACTAGATTATTAATTGCTACAGGGAAGTGTCCTCATTTCTGTATACCCCTGGGTTGGACAGTAACTAGCAGGGCAAGGCCTTCAATAAATATTTGTTTGAGAGAATGAAATTAAAGGAAAAAAAGCAAGGAAGAAAGCATGGGGGGAGGGTGTGCGGGGGGATAAAGGGAAGTAGAAGTCATTGAAAATAAACCAGAAGTCATTATACTTCTGTTGAAGACAACAAATAATCCTCTGTGGAAGACAGTGTTACAGTGATCATCAGTTTATGTTTCACAGAAAAATGTTTTCATAGAGAACATAGTTTGGCAATCTAGTCAATGCGAGAGGATTTTGGGATATAGTTTGGATGTTGTTTGAATCTTTGTTTGGATATTTTTTGTCTTCATCCATGCAACAACTTGCTGGTAAAGAAAAAGTAAAAAAATATTGAAATCCTTGGGATCATAATGAATAAAGAAAGCAAACCACACTGTATTAATTGGAGACAATTAGAGTCTCCATCGTTGGGAGAATTGATAGTGGAATGTGGTGAATGCACATCAGGGTGCTATGCAGCAGAAACATCTATCACAACGTGGCAGCAGGGATGAGTCTGTAAAATGCAGAGCTTGCAAAGTAAAGCCACAGTTAGATATCATTATACAGCCATCAGCATTGGTCAAATTAAAAAAAAAAAAAAGACAGCCCTGGCTGGTGAGGCTCAGTGGATTGAGTTCCGGCCTGCCAACCAAAGCATTGCTGGTTCGATTCCCAGTCTAGGGCACATGTCTGGGTTGGGACCAGGTTCCCAGTGGGGGGTGCAGGAGAGCAACCACACATGGATGTTGCTCTCTCTTTCTTCCTCCCTTCCCCTCTCCAAAAATAAAAATAAATAAAATCTTAAAAAAAGAAACCCAAACACCTGAGGGTACAAAAATGCTGATAAATACTTGAAACAATTGGAACTCTCATTCACTGTTGGTATTAATGCAAAATGGTACAATCGTTTTGGAAGACAGTTTGGCAGTTTTGTATATTCACTCCTGGGAATTTACCCAAGTGAATTAAAAATTTGTGTTCACACACATACACACATGCAGAGGTGAACATTTATAACAACTTTATTCCAATTGCCAAAAACCAGAAGCAAGGAAGATGTCTTTCCACAGGTGAATAGATAAACGGCGGCACAATGAAATCCCACTCGTAATTTTTTTTTAAAAAGCTGCTGATTCACTCAACAACGTGGATGAATCTCAAATGCATTTTTGCTCAGCAAAAGAAACCAAGTACAAAAGGCTACATATTGTATAATTCCATTTATGACATATCAAAAAGGCAAAATTACAGGAATGAAAAACATTTCAGTGGTTACCAGGGTTTCAAGGGGAATGAATGGTTGACTTGAAAGGTCCTGCAGAGGGAGGGGTTTTTTAGGTTAATGGAATTCCTCTATACTCTATAGATCGTGGATGCCTACACCCTTTATCCATTTGTCAAAATCCGTTTGCTGTATTCAAATTTTAAAAAGTCTACCAGTGATTCTAATGAGGGATCCTAGGTTGGAATGCAGACTGTGACAAATCAACTGCATTACAAATATACAATATAACCTCATTGAAGTGACAGGTAAAAAAGGAAATGACTTTGGAAATCAGTGTTTTGGCTAGATACTATAAGGCTAATTACAAAGAGAACTATTCATAAACACTGTACTCTATTTAGTAAATTTGTTTCTCATAGGGATGAGTAATAGGAACTATGAAATAATTTACTTATAAACTATGAAATCTGTTTTAGTTTGCTAAGGCTGCCATAAAAAAGTACCAAGCTGGGTGGCTTAAGCAACAGAAATTTACTGGAACTAGCAGTCTGAAATCAAGGTGTTGGTAGAATTGGTCCCCACTGAGGACTGTGAGGGAAGGATCTGCTCCAGACCTTTCTGTTCGGCTTGTAGATATCTATCTTCATTCTGTGTCTTCGTATTACCTTCCCTCTATATATGTATCTGTGTTCCAATTTCCTATTTTTGTAAGGAAAGCAATCATATTGGATTAGGACCAACCTTAATGACCTCATTTTAATTTGCTTACCCCTTACCTCTGTAAAGACTATCTCCAAATAAGATCACATTATGTGGTACTGGAGGGTAGGACTCCAACATAAAAGTTTTAGGAGGGCACAATTCAGCTGATAATACTCAGGTCAAACAAATAAGTAAATAATTGTAGATAATGGGAGCCAGGTCTCTCATTATCAAAGAAAAAGTCACAAGTAAGCAAGGAGAGAAGGCTAAAATAAGCCTTGTGGTACTAGATTGGGGCCAGAGATATCTGTATAAATTCATGTTCATAGATAGATGGGTATGTACATATATAGGTTAGTATATATACATATATTTCCTAGTTCTGTCCATTGAGAGGGCCTAGAGACAGTGGTGTTCCAATAGCAATAAGCATGTCCGGCACCCAGATTTTTATTTCTACATACCACTCACATGCAATATGGTAATTAAATATAAACAAATATATTTCGATTCCCAGTCAGGGCACGTGCCTGGGTTGCAGGCCAGATACACAGTAGGGGGCATATGAGAGGCAACCACACATTGATGTTTCTGTCCCTCTCTCCTTTCCTCTCGCTCTAAAAATAAATAAATAAAATCTTTTTAAAAACAAATATATATTAAATGTACTGTAATGGAGGTAGAATGGAATGAGAGTGAAGGACAGAAAATTAAAGGGAATAAATTTATTTATCTAGAAGGATCTTATCAGAAAGTGGGGAGGAGTTACAGGATAACTTTTTTTTAAAAAAATGGAATGTGACTATGTACCTTTTGCCAATACTAGACATTCAGTATATTTCATTTCTCAATGTTCTATCTTTATACATCAAATTGTGATTCATATTTTGAAAGATTAGCTCTTAAACTGGAAGAAGTGAAGAGCAGTAAAATTAGATTTGTTATCAGTTGTAGCAGAGCAGATTTTTTTTAATGTTTATGCTATTATAGTTGTCCTAGTTTTTCCCACTTTGTCCCCTTCCCACAGTTAATCTCCACACTGTTGTTCACGTCCACAGATCATGCACACAAGTTCTTCATCGTCTTTCAACCAGCCCCACCCTCCCTATCCCTTCTTACAGCTGTCAGTCTGTTCCTTGTTTCTGTGTCTCTGATTCTATTTTGCCCATTAGTTTATTTTATTCCTTAGATTCCAGTTATAAGTGAGATCATGTAGTATTTGTGTTTCATTGACTGGCTTATTTCACTTAAGTCTCCAGTTCTCTTCATGCTGTTGCAAAAGGTAGAATTCCTTCTTTTTTACCGGGGTCTAGTATTAAATTGTGTAAATGTACCACAGCTTTTTGATTCACTCATCTACTGATGGGCACTTACGCTGTTTCCAAATCTTGTCTATTGTAAATAACGCTGCTGTGAACATTGGAGTGCATAGGTCTTTTTGAATTGGTGTTTCAGGATTCTTTGGATATATTCCCAGAAGTGGAATTGCTGGGTTAAAAGGTAGTTCCATTTTTAGTTTTTTGAGGAAATTCCATACTGTTTTCCAGGGTGGTTGCACCAGTCTGTATTCCCATCAACAGTGCACTAGGGTTCGCTTTTCTCCACATCCTCTCCAGCACTTGTTTGTTGACATTGATGACCATTCTGGCAGGTGTGAGGTGATATCTCATGGTGGTTTTAATTTGCATCTCTCTGATTACTAATGATGTTGAGCATTTTTTCATATGTCAGTGGGCCTTCTGTACATCCTCCTCAGAGAAGTGTCTATTCAGGTCCTTTGCCCATTTTTTAAATAATTGGATTTATCTTCCTGGTATTGAGTTGTATGAGTTCTTTATACTTGTATATTTTGGAGATTAAACCCTTGTCTGATGTATCATTGGCAAATATGTTCTCCCATACAGTGGGGTCCCTTTTCATTTTGCTAATGGTTTCTTTAGCTGTGTAAAAGCTTTCTAATTTGATGTAGTCCCATTTGTTTATTTTGTCCTTTTTTTTCTTGCCCTAGGAGATAATATTGCCAAAAAAATTGCTACACGAAATATCTGAAATTTTATTTCCTATGTTTTCCTCTATAATTTTTATGGTATCGTGACTTATATTTAAGTCTTTTATCCACTTTGAATTTATTCTAGTGCATGGTATAAGTTGGTGGTCTAGTTTTGTTTTTTTGCAAGTATTAGTCCAGTTCTCCCAACACCATTTATTGAAGAGACTGTCTTTACTATATTGTATGCTCTTGACTCTTTTGTCAAATATTAATTGACCTGAAAAGCATGGGTTTATTTTGGGGCTCCCTATTCTGTTTCATTGATCTATGTGTCTGTTCTCATGCTAGTACCAGACTGTTTTATTTACCATGGCCTTATAGTATAGTTTGATATCAAGTGTTGTGG
>VMDR010023063.1:0-15835 GCA_007922815.1 Macrotus californicus | reverse complement strand
GCATAGAAACATAATATGCCTAAGAATAAATCTAATAAAATAGGCCTTTTTCTATCTAATATCAAGAATTATTATAAAAATGCCACATTTAAGACAGTGTAGTATGAGGACAGACCGGTCAATTGATGAAATAGAGTATAAAGCTCAGAAACAGACCCAGGGGGGTGCATACGTATCATTTTTGACACAGGTAGCACTGCGGAGCAGGGAAATGGTAGTTTCTTTTAATAAATGGTGTTGGACAACATAATTATACATTCTTTCTTTTTTTTTTTTAATATTTTATTTATTTATTTATTTATTTATTTATTTATTTATTTATTTATAGGCAGAGGGGAAGGGAGGGAGAAAGAGAGGGAGAGAAACATCAATGTGTGGTTGTGTCTCAAGCACCCCACACCAGGGAACCTGGCCCACAACCCAGGCATGTGCCCTGACTGGGAACTGAACTGCTGACCCTTTGGTTCACAGGGCAGCGCTCAATTCACTGAGCCACACCAGCCAGGGCTAATTATACATTCTTTCAAAGCAAGAATACAAACTGTATAATTCCCTTGATGTGAAGTAAAATGTGAAAGCAAAGGAAGGAAAGAAAGTAGGAAGGAAGCAAGGAAAGAAGGAACCCTCCTAGATAATAGAAATAAAGTTCTTCAAAACCTCAGGGAGGGAAAAACTTTTTGAAATAGGCCATAGGAGGTACCAGTCACAAAGGAAACAATTGCTAGTTTTGACTACATTAAAATTAAGAACTTCTGATCATCAAAAGACATTAAGAGAATAAAAGGGCGGGCCACAAAGTGAGAGAAGATATTAATAACACATAACCACAAAAGGTTCACATTTATAATATCTTTTTTAAATTATTTTAAATCAGTAAGAAAAAAAAAAGCAAACAAAAAGAAGACTGAGTGAGGGATTTGAAAAAGCACATTATAGAAGAGATATTCAAATGGTTAGTAAACAGAAGATGCTCAACTTGATTATTAATCAGGGAAATGCAAAATAAATCATAATGCAACATCATGACACACTCACCAGAATGGCTAAAATTCAACAGCAACAATAACAAGTGTTGACAAGGATATAGAGCAATGATTGGAGGGCAAGTTTATATGACCATTTTGGAAAACTGTTTGGCATCACCTACTAAAGCAGAACATCCACACAGCCTCAGACCCAAGTTAATTCCTAAGCATACACCCAACAGAAATGTGTGCACGAGTGTACCAAGAGACACGTAATAGAATGTTCATAGCAACATTATTCACAAAAGCCCAAAATTAAAAATGATCCATATGGGCCATCAAAAATGGAGTGGATAAATACATTTTGTATATTTAGACAGTGAACTACAGCCACATGCAGCAACATGGATGAATCTCGCAAATGTAAGTTGGACAAAATAACCAGAAAGGAGTACATATTTATAATTCCATTTACAGTATATAAGGTTCATAAACCGGGCAAAACTAAACTAGAGTTTAGGAGCACGTGCTTAGTAGGTAAATCCATAAAGAAAAGCGAGGGAGAGATTACTATTGAGATTATGGTTAATTACACGGAAAGGGAGAGGCAGTGTTGGGAGGGGCTATGAGGGAAGCTTCTGTGTGCTGGAAATGACCTATTTCTTTTCTCGACCTGGGGGAGGGAGTGTGGTACACTGGTGTTTGCTTTATGATAATCCACTGATATATCTATGTTTTTTTCACTTTATGTATATACTACGTTACATTTCAAAAATTTTAAGTGTTTGTTACAGATAATATGGCTGCCAATGTTTAAAAATAAAATATGCATAAAGATAAGAATTAGAAAACATGGAAAAATCTTTGCTTTGATAAGGCTACACATTATGAACAATTTTTATTTTGGATAACTGTTGCTTTTTTAGCACTATCTTTATTCAATAAAGTAACTTCTAAATGAATATTTGGGAACATATAGTGCTAGGGAAGATAAATCAATCCAGAATTATCTGAGGCCTGTAAAGGATGCTAAAGAAAACATGAAGGAATTTTTTAAAGGTCTATTCAGAGAAAGAAAAGAAAAAGTCCAGGTTAAGCCAGGGATTGGGGATTTTGATGTAATATAAACAGATGATGGAGAGAAAGCAGAACTACCCAGTTTTTGGTTTTGTTTTTTATCTGGGCTTCTGTCTTTATCCAGGAGAATAGCCTCCAAACTGGAAAAGACAGGGCAGACCTCACAAAAAAGGAATTAAATAAAGCCCAAGGTGAATAAAAACTTGCACTTGTGATCACAGGCTAGTCAACATAGTTTGCGAGAAATCAGAGAACTGGAGAGGAGGCAGAGCAGAGGACAAAGAAATAGAGTCATAGTGTCATCCAGGGAGGGTCCAGTCAATGAATGTCCCTGCCACAAACCCAAAGCAAGGTATAAATGGATTGTGGATGTTTCTGAAGGCAGGGTATGCTCCTGGAGCCTCCAGTGAATCAGAAAGAATAAGTCTCAACAAGTGGTTTATTTTCTACATTTACAACATCAATTTGGACATCTCAGACACAGTTCATGTAGAGTACATGTTGGGGAGTTTTATAAATTTGATATGGGTCAGAATTTTTTAGAATGGGGAACCTATCACAAATGGGAAATTGCCCTATTTGGGGGTGTCCTAATATTTGGCTGGGAAGATGCAGCACCAGTGAAAGGACAGGTCATACTGCAATAACAATGCAACCCCAAGTCTCAGAGGCTTAAGGAATAAGGCTCATTTCTCACTCATGAGAAGTCCGTGGCATATCACCTAGAGACTCTCCTTCTCCTCATGCTGGGACTCAGGCTGAGGGAGCAGCCCCATCTGGAGCTTTGCTGGCTGCTGTGGCTGGAGAAGAGAGTGTATTGGCTCTGAAAGCTGTCACCCTGGAGAGACGAAGCAAGTCTCATAGCCAAGCTTAACTTCAAAGGGAGTGGGGAAGCACAACCCTACCATGCATTGGGAAGATGAAGGCCCGGGAATATGTAGTGACCGGCATGCCTGGCCCCTACAGATGAACTTTAGTCGTCCTGTCTGGCAAGGTAAGCTCATGCAAGCAGGCATTGGACAAGGAGGAATACCAGCAGCTGGGCCGGGATCCGGCACTTTGGAATCTAAAAGCCTACAGGTTTCCCTCTCCTCCTGATCGGGGTTCCAGGAGTAGGAGTAGGTCAGAGGCATGGACTAGACTAGCCCATGATGGGATAAAGGGGGAGGGAAGCAAATGCCGGAAATTTCCTGATTTCACCCAGCCTCTGCACCTGGCCTTCCTCAACTCCCAAGCCCCCTGCTCCTTTGCATCTCTGGTTCTCCTCTTTCCCTTCCCTCAGGATGTAAGGCCCTGAAATGCTGTATACTTGTCTTTACTTAGTATTGTTTTTATCAACCTCTATACCTCAAAAAACACCATAAATGGAAACGACCTAAAAACTCAACAGTAGAAGGGTATTTAAAGATTTGCCAGTATAATCATATGAATGAAACATGATAGCTATTTAAAGCAACATTATAAATGAGCATTTATTGATAACAAAATACACCATGACTTATCATCTTTGACAAGTAAGTTGTGACAAAATCCAATACCCATTTGTGATTTTTTAAGAAGTCCTGTCACTAAACTAGAAATATAGGGGAACTTCCTCAACCTGATAAAGAATATCTACAAAAAACCTACAGCTAACATCATATTCAACAGGGAGAAACTCAAAGCTTTGCCCCTAAGATCAGGTACAAGGTAAGAATTTCCACTCTCACCTCTCCTTTTTAATATTGTACTGGAAGTTCTAGCCAATGCAATAAGAAAAAGAAATAAAAAGCTTACAGTCTGGAAAGGAAAGAATAAAAAGCAGGTTGTGAGGTGGCAAAGCAATGCTATGCAGAGAGGGGTACTTGGGGATGTGCCCCGGGCATGCAGGGGCTGTTCAGGGTGAAGCCTGGTGCAAAAGTTAGGAGGCAGAAGGACTAGCATCCAGACAAGTGGGTGGTATCAAGGACTGTGGTAAATGAAACGTGTTTGCAGCCCAGAACTACAGGTGACAGAGGCACTGCATGCATAAATGACTATGAGTAAGTCGCCCCAGGTTGTGCTGTGACTAGAAGCCAACAAAGCAGGCTTTTTGTGATTCATGCCCAGCACAGAGCCTGGAGGTAGGAAGCACTGACCAAGTATAATTGAACATGTGAATGTGAGCATTTTCTCAATATGACCAGCCTGTTTTCCTGCTCCCCCAAACCTTCTTTCCTGCAGTGAGGCCACACCTTGTGATTAATGACCCAGACCATTGCAGTTTGAATCTACTAAGTGTCACATTGTGGAGCCTTGGGTTAGCTACTTGATCTTTCTGGCCTCAGTTTCCCCAACTGTAAAATCATATTTCAGGGATTTGTGTTGAGATTTAAGATTGTTAAGAGTAAAGGACTTAGAAAAGAGCCTGGGATGGAGAAAGCACCCAATTATTATTAAACATGATTTCTATGGCTGTACCACTACAGTATGATAAATTCAGCAAAGAATTTGTAAGTCACTCAGAGTGTCCTTGGAGGCAAGTGGAAAGTGTGGGACTGGTTAATAGTAAACTCAAGTGAAGTCAAGGGAGGCTGAACATCTGCGGAGAGGAATGATTACAGAATTGGGGTCATCCGCTTAAGAGTTCAATTCAGAACACAATGAAGTGATGCTTCAGATCAACAGAGAAACAGTTATTAAATATTGTTAAGACCTGGGGGTGAGTTGTTAGGACCTCACCCGACTATCATATTCCAAAATGAATTCCTAACAGATTGAGTTAAATGTGGAGCATAACAGAGGGGTAGAGATGGGCACAGAAGTCATGTTAAGCAGCATAGGGCATTTTGATTCCTCTCCCACTCAGTGAACCATTGGGAGCCTTAGGTCAGGGGGACAGGTTGGGGACAATGGTCGGTCCCCTGGGCTGCTCTCAGACCCTGAGTGATTCGCATGGAGGCAGCATCTCGTTGAGCTGAGCGCGTGATTCTAACATCTGGAGACGGATACATTTCTCACAGCGTAGCCTCAGTGCAAGCCAACCACTGCCTCCAGAGCACACACGAGGAGACCACATCCATTCCCAGGACAGGGAAGGCCTGACGGTGTTGGAGTACACACCACACAATCCGTCTGGCAGTAACAGGGCCCCTTCGACGCAGAGCCTTCAGCGCACATCCTGGCTATGAAACCTGAAAGTCGTGACTCCCCTATAGCTGGCTGATCCCTCCCCGCTTTCCCCTCCCAGCACCACCGCCAGCTGCAGGAGAACTGGGAACGCTACCTGTGTTGTTCACCAACAGACCCAAAGCACCTAGAATGGAGCCTGCTACCTGGGTGGCACTTTGTAAACACGTGTTAACTTGATACATCTCAGGACAGCGAAAGGCTTTCTAAGCTTGGTATCAAAGAAAGAAGACCACAAAGGAGAACAGTGATAGATTTACCAGCGTAAAAATATAAAACTTGAGTCACAATCACAAACAGAAACTGAAGTATCTAACACAGGTCAGTAGAAGTCACACAGCCACACGACAGGGGTGCTGTGAATCAATGCCATGCGTTGTCCCCATGAAGACTGTGATGCAGAACCAAGAACAAAAAAAAACCTGGTCTACACTGTTGACCTACTGTTTGCTTAAAAACGTAAGGAAATCTGCAAGGCGTTTCCCCCAGGGTAACCTCCCAGTAGATCAACTGCTAAAAGAATAATTCTCAGTACCATATTGATTATTATTAATTTTTTTTCCCACTGTGTGGCCTGTTTCAGTGCCTGCGGCCTATAGGCAGAGGCTGAGTCATGCTTCGAGGCCCCAGTTTGCTCTAGTATGGGGCACTGTGACAGACCCAGGGGGCAGGCCTGCCATGAATCCAACCCCATGCGTTGATTATTATTAATTTTGCCCTTAGGAGTTCATGAGATAATACAGAGGTTCTGCCCAATAATCCAGAAATCCCTTTACAGTCTCAGTTTTTTGTAATTACTGCTTTTTTTCCCCTATTATAATCACTTGTTGAAAAATTGTTTCCTCTACTAGATGATAAACTCCTGGGAAGCAGGGACAAAGATTTCATATGTCTATACTCTTCACTCTCAACTGGCATGTTGTAACTACTTAATACACATTTTTAAACCCTAAGAAAAATATAAACAGTGCAAAAAAAAACCCCCAGAAAATGTCTGGAAAGATAATAACACTAAGGTGGGCTTGTCTCTGGCTGATTCAATCAATGGTTGCTGTTTCTTTTGCCTCTGTATTTTATCACTGTTCTAAAATAAACATGTACAGATAAGTTGTTTAAAATTCAAACAAGTTATTTTAAACTAAAATTAGCAAATTAAAATTAAGCGACAAATAACCAAACTAGGAAAAATAAATGCAATGTATGTGATTGACAAAGAGTTCACGCCCTTAACATATAGAGTTTTTAAAGTCAAAAAGACATCCTTCCTCTTCTTTTCCTCTTCCTCCCCATCCCCAAACAATCTGGTCCTAAAGGCAGTAGGTGGGGCTGAACAGGGCAGGCAGCCCCACCAGTCCTGGAGGTGGACAGGTGCTCGAACACTCTGAAAGGACCAGATGTGCAGAATAAAACAACAAATTCGGGACAGCAGGCTCCTCTGGAGAGGGCAGTAGGGTGGTGGGGAGGGAGACGACTTCGGGGAGGGCTCCTGGGATGCTTCAAGGGTATCTGTGAGGTTAATAGTGTTCTTTTTAATCTGAAGCAAATATGTTAAAATGTAAAAAAAAAATGACAGAGCTGGGAAGTGGACTAGGGGTGCTTGTTACTCTGATGCTAAAAATAATTCACTTTAAAAAATACTAAAAAGAGAGAGAGGAAGAAAGGAAGGGGAAAGGTAGGGAACAAAATGAACGAATGAGTCACTGTCTTCCCTTGGTTCCGGGAAGGGTAAGCATCCTGCCTAAGGTCACACAGCCTATCATGGAAGATCCTGGTGGCCTCCCCACCAGCCCAGCGCTGAGTCCATTGCCTTCTGGGGTTCTGTCAGCCCCACCAGGAGGCAGCTCCCCTGAGGATACACTGCCTGGTCTTACTGGGTTATGGTCTGGGGGTCTGGTCAGGTTTAAGGGTTAAACTTAAGAACGGTTACAGACTGTTCCCCTTAGGCCCCTGGGGAGCCAGGACATCCAGGAGGAGCTGGTGTCTGAAGGGTACTAAGGAACATCCTCCCAGGACAGGGCAGCTCAGTGGTACAGGGGCTGGGGGTCCTTCCTCCCTCCCTGCACACCCTATCAGCTGACACCGTGGGACTCAGAGAGAGAGAGCAGTCTGTGACTTGGCAAGGCCATGGAGGGGGTCAGCTAGGAACAGTTCTGGTTCTTCCTCTGCTCTCAGAGGGCTGATCCTGGGGTGGGTGGGTCACCCAGCCCACACTGCCTCTCCTACAGTCGCTCCAGAGTCTCCCTAAATTCTCTGACAACTCCTCCTGTTCGCTGGGGACTGGTGCCGTGGGGCTGTGTTCACCCAGGAGCCCAGTGACCTCCTGCAGATATCAGCACAGTCATCGGCCCATTTTACCTAGAGGCTTGGGAGAGGCAGCTTGGAAGGCCTTGGACTCGAGCCTGGAAGGACCAGATTCCATTCTCATGCCTTCACCTCCCTGAGCCTCAGGGTCCACATCACAAAGGGCGGGGAGGTGCCAGGCTTCTCTGAGGGCAATCTGGAGGCCCAGGCTGATCCCCTGCCATGTTTCTCAGGAAGGGTCTCTCAGCCAGTGAGCACAGGCCATGTCCTTCTTGTCCAGGATTGTCCCCTTTGGTATGGGATATGTAATATTCTGGCCTAGGCCCCCTCGGTGACCCCAGCCACTGGTACAACCCAGATGTCCCAGGCATTTCTAAGTGTTTCCTCAGCAAGGACTACAGATGGGAGACTCTGAAGTCCTTGAAGGTGAAGACCAGGTCTTTGTGTCGCCAAAGCCAGGTGCCCATTAAGGGCTCAACCTGATTTGGCATCTTTCACGTACTTTTGTTTTTAACTTTCAGAATCCCCCCTGGGGCAGCCATGAGGTGAGGGTGCCCTCACAGTAAAGGCGCCCATGTTCTCACCCCCAGACCGTGCACCCAGTAAGACCAGGCAGTGTGTCCTCAGGTAAGCTGCCAGGCCGAGGTCCGAGGGACAGGCTGGGCACGCCAGCTGCCTGGGGTGGACGGACTGCCACTATCTTATAAGTCCTGGAGTATGGGTCGGTAGGACTTGATGGAGGGTGGGGGTGAGGAGGGCTGCCAGAACCCAGGAGACAGCACAGAACCTTCAGAGCAGAACAACAGGGCACTTGCAGCCAGACTGGCCTGACTCTGGGCCCCTGTAGCCTGACCTCCAGGTTTGTCACCTCTGCCCGGAGAGGGCTGATGGGCACATCTAACCCATGGCCCACAGTCCCCTGGGCATGCAGGCTTCTGAGGATGCACTTAGCTCAGGCCCCTGGGGCATGGCACTGCACCCTCTGAGCCCGGTCCCTCGTCTGTAAATAGGGATCATGGCCCTCATGCTGACATTATGTGGTGTATCTGGAGAACTGGGGATGCCACCACTCTGTGTTCGTCCCCCTCCCCTCCTGCCAAGAGGCAGCTGGTGCGTCAGAAAAGCCCGTCTTGACTTGCGAGTCCAGGCTTAGGCATTTCAGTAGCCAGGCGCCTGTGGGTGAGTCGTCTCTCCTCTTTGAGCCTTCATTCAATCATCAGATAAACAGAATAACTATCGCTGACATTCCTTCCTCCCAGGAGCTATGGGGACAATCAAACGAGCTGATGGCTAGAAATATTTTTGCAAACTCCCAAGCCAGCACGCGCTCCCCCCAGCTGTACTCCATTCCTCAGGCTGGGACACTAACCTGATGGCCCAGAAGGTGAGAAATGCCTTCTGATCCATTCCTCGTGGGTCCCCCGTAGAGGCAACCCACTGGCTCCCAGCGACTCTCGAGGCCTTTGGAACTGAACACTTATTCAGTGACTTGATTTCCCTCAACAAGAGGTTTTTTTTCTCTGCTATGCAAAAATTCATGTTTCCCCTCTTTGTCATTTTGGGCATTTTCTCCCTTTTCTGTGCGTTTTCTGTGCATGAGGATAGGAGACACCTGGGCATAGCCAGAATCTGTCTCGGGAACTTCACCTCCCCTCCACCCTCCCTCTGCCCAGCCAGGGTTGTGAGCAGGGTAGGTGGGTTACTTGGGCCCACAGTACAGGCCAGAGACCACCGGGTAACAGGAACAAATGGCATTGGTCAGGAAGGGCCCATACCTCTGCAAGAAAGAAAGAGGGTTTTGGGTTTTGGTTTTTTTTCAGTTCACTTAGTTAGGAACAACTCTCTAAGCCAACGGGGTAACACCCCTGGAAAACATAGCCCAGCCCTGCTGAACTGGTGGCCCAACGGTCCTGCCCCCAGTCTGCCAGTCCCTGAGTCCCTTCTTGCCCAGAGGCGTGTGCAGGTAGATACTCTCCCAGACAAAAACTGCTCTTCCAAAGGGGATTTAAATCCAAAAGTATCTGTACCTCTTTCCCTTTCAAAAAAAAGTCTGCAGCCAAAGGCAGGATGTAACTGATGTGGCTTTATCCTGCCTCGCTGTCTTTACCGCTTACCGCTTACCGCTCACCGCTCCCCAGCTCCTGAACCTCAGAGGGACCCTGGACCAATCAGGCCCCTCTTCCTGGAAGTCTGTCTGACTCACATCCCACTGGATCCCCACTCGAAAGTGGGCCCTTTGGCCCCTGAAATCCCATGATACCTTGCTCTGCTGTCTGTAGACTATGATATGATTATCTGAACCCTTTTCTCACCCATTCCTCCCTCCTAGAACTATGAGCTCCTACAGGGTGTGGACGTCCTGCTGCTTGCCGCAGCCCCACAATGCCAGTACAGAGCTGACCCCAGAGTGAATGATCAAACGAGTCAGGTTTCACCTCCCTCCCCTGGACTTGACCACCACCTGCCCGTTGTGCCAGGGTGGAAGGGTCTTAAAAAACAAGATTCAAATCTCATCTCCACTCACTCCACTTACTGATGCATTCCCTGGCATCTAGCACAGTGCTTGAGACATAGTCAGCGCTCAAAGGTCCAAACGTTTGTTGGATTAATGTGCAACAGAACTGAATACGCACTTGCACTGCACTCAGATTTCTGCAGAAACGTCACTTCTTTCTCTGTATCTGGTCTGCATTTCTTACGAGCCCTCTAGGGAGCCAGCCCAGCTCTGAGTTACCAATGAAAGATAATCCACCCTGCAGATACAAATGCTGGATAAATAGCCACCAGCTTGGGGTCCTCAGGGTCCCCATACCTACTTATATGTTATATTTTTATCCCAAACAGGGGACCCTGCATCCCTAACAAAAATCCCCTGGGACTACAAGGGGTAGTATTCAGGCTCTTTGCTTCCTCTGTGTTATGTCTGCCCTCAGCCCCAGAGCTGAGTCCTGGCGTGTCCCCCGCCCCGGAAAAAGCGATGGCAGGGTTCTCCCTGCTTGGTGCTCCCTGGGCCAGAGGAATTGAGACAAACTCCTTGCTCCCCACAATGCCTTGCTCTCAAGCTTATTGTCTTCCTAGAGGTCAAGTAAAAATCAATGTGGACAATACCGCACGGTGACTGCTGTTGTCCTGGCAGACATCGCCCGGGCCCGGAAACTGGGACACCCTCCCTGAGGGAGAGACCCCACCACAGCAAGAGGTACAGGCTTGCACACACATATGGAAAGCATTTTATACATAATAAATGGTGCTTCTAAATATATGTATGTTATATATTTATATAGTCGGTCCTTATTACTCACAGATTCTGTATTTTTTAAATTGGCTTGCTTGCTAAAAGTTCTTTCTAAGCCCCAAATTGATTCTTGCGGAGCTTCCACGGTTTTCCGTGGCCAAGCCAAGAGAGGAGGGAAATTCGAGCCGCCCGACGCGCACATTCCCGGCCGAGGTTAAATGAGGCGATGCTCTGACTTCTTGTTTCAGCCTCTACACTGTAAACAAGCGTCCTTTTCACAGGCTACGTAGTGACAGACTTCCTGCATTTTTGTGCTTTTGGGGGCGATTTCACCATTTTCAATGGCCCCCAAGAGTGGCGCTGAAGCACTGTCTAGTGTTCCCAAGTACAAGACGGATGCGATGTGCCCTCCGGACAAGACACATGTGTCAGACTAGCTCTGGTCCTACACCAGTCAGGCGCTGTCGGCCCTGAGCCTGATGCTAATGAATCAGCCGTACACGTTAACTGTGGCGTCCTTAAACAGAAACACACGTGAAACAAGATTGTGTGTGGGAGCGTTAACAAAAATGTTGTGGCCAGAGACTTGCAAGAAATGCACTTGAGCCTGTATTTCCCCTGGGAGAAATGGTTCCGTGTTTGTTAATTCAGGGTCTTCTTAGGGCACAACTACCGCGAATATGAGAATTAAAAACTACATCTAGGAGACATTTGTTATGACATTTGCTCACCCAGCACCTGAATCCCCCTCTGTAATTTGGGGAATTGTCCCCCTGATGGGTTTTGGTGAAGTTAGGAACCCACCTCCCACTCCAGAGCCAGGACACCGCCATGTGACCCAGGCTCTACCAGCTGGACCCGCTGTCCCAGGGTCTGAATAACAGCTGGTGCCACGGGAAGGAAGGAGCTTGAGAAGTGATCTGAAGTGTCCCTGGCACTAGAGATGGGGGGCAGCAGCACCAGGGGCATCGTCCAGGGGCCAGTGCCAGCAGGGTTGGCAGTGCAGGTTCGGTGCCCACGGTGCCTGCACCTTGTTCCAAGGGTGCCACAGGGCACCAGAGCCTGGCTTCCCAATTCTCTGATCATTCTGGATGTGATCCAATATCTTTTTAATAAAATCCTTTTCTGTTTAAATTAGCCAGAGTTTGTTTCTATCTTTTGTAACCAAGAAGCTAGTATGTGTGTATTTAGTTGTTGTGTGTGCATGTTTACAAGCGAATGAATGAATGAGAGTCCAGGAGAATTAGTGAAGGAGGCTTCATGGAGGAGGCGATTACTGGGCTGGGGCTGGGAGGAAGGCTAAGGGTTTGCCAGGGGAGCAGAGGAGGAGGGGGTGGTCCGGACAGCATGGGCAGCATGTGGAAAGGTGGGGAGGAATGGAGGGCAGGGCACCCTCGGGACATTAGGAGGCGTTCAGTGAAGCTGGGGCAAGGGGTCTGTGGAAGGTGAAGGTGGGAGTGCAGCGGCCGTGAGGTGCTGGGGCAGAGCAGGGACCGGGGCTCTCATCCTTTCCCACTGGTCCCTGGGAGCCCTAATCTGCGCTCTCACCCGCCCAGGTCAACCCAACACGGTCAAGCCAAACAGATTTGTTCTTGAGGGTGGAGAAAGACAATTAATTCACTGCCCACCAAGCCAGGGACAAGAGGTGTTTTTTATGGCAAGTTCCCAAAGCACCACCTGAGGACAAGGACGCTGAATGACAATGTGACCGACTCAAAGGCCGTCTTAGTCTGCTCGGGCTGCTATAACAAAATATCACAGACTTGTTGGCTTAAAAAAACCCCAGAAATTTATTATTAGTCCTGAAGGCTGAGAGTCCGAGATCAAGGTGCATGGTCAGGTTCTGGGGAGAATTTTCTTCCTGGCTGGTTGGCGGCTGCCTTCTTACTATGTCCTCAGATGGCAGGGGGAGAGAGAGAATCTCTCTCTTTCTCTTCTTATAAGGCCACAGTCCTGTGGGATTAGGGCTCTACCCTAAATAGGACCTTATTTATCCTTAATTACCTCCTAGAGACCAGAACTATCTCCAGATCCAGTCACATTGGAGGTTAGGGCTTCAACATACAGAGAAGGACACAGTTCAGGCCCTAGAACTGACCAGCAAAGAGCTTCCTTCAGTGGAGCAGGCCCCGTGCAGGGAGCCCTGAGGCCGGGCTTCTCACCCCAGCCTGCTCTTAACTGTCGGTGTGGCTTTGGGCAAATTATGCACCCTCCCTGGCATTATCTGGAAAATGAGAAGCTCAGGTTAAGCCCCCAAATTCCTTCTCTCACTGAGATTCTATGAAAGTCCCTGGGCTCTTTGCCTGGGGTTGGGGTGGAGAGACTCTTTCCCAGTCCCCAGAGTCCCTCCAGGAAAGGTCGGGTCAGGAAGAGCTCGGCTCTTTTCTTTCCAACTCTTCTAATGAATGCACTTGGCACAGGGGCTGTCTGTTGCCATGGTCAGAGCTTCCTGTGGTGCTGGGCCTGGGAGACCCACTGCAAGGCCTGCACTGTGCTATGAGGGGGCTGTTGGGAGCAGGGGGCAGGGCGGGGTGTCAATGGAAGAGGACCAGAATCAACAGATTTTTCTAGCAGCATTGGCTGAAAGTGGAATTTGGGGAAACAAAGGGATTTTGTAGTTCATCAAACCTCACCGACTCCACTGCTTTCAATTCATGGCTTTTGTTCCCTGTGACTTGACCACAAGTGAGGGATCATTTCTTTTCTGCAAAAGCTGGCTCTCCTCAGCTGGGAATGTATCAGGAAGCAGTGGGGAGGAGGGATGAGTAGGAACCGTGTGGTTAGACCCTCGCTACTCAAAGTGTGGTCCTGGACCAGCAGCATTGCATCACCTGGGAGCCTATTGGAATGCAGAGCCATGGGCCCCCACCTCAGCCCCACTCAACCAGAATCTGCATGTTAGCAAGCTCCCCTGGGATTTTTTTGTGTGTGGGCATGTGCAATTCCAGAGGCCCTGGTGTTTTGAAAAGAATGCTGGTCTAGAAGCAATCAGACCTGGTCCCAGGGCCAGCTTTGCACACCGCTGTGTGACTTCAGATAATACACTGTTGGTTCTCTGAGATCCAATTTCTGTAAAATGAAGGGATAAAAATAACTTTTTCAGAGGCACCGCTATCTCCCACTGAGAAGCTTTGCTTGGAACATATTCATGTGTCCTGGGGGTCTCACCTGGCTTTGGGAACCAATCATCCCAATTGCATTGCCCCAGCCAATCTGCAGGAATCTGGGGTTTTCTGAGCCTCTAAAGGGGACAAAGGCAACCCAATGGTCTCTTAGAAAGTAAGAAAAGGTAAGTGTTCATGGACCTCTGGTGTGATGAAACTGGGAAGTCAATATATCCAGTCAAAAGAAAACAGGACCTGATTTGTTGTGGGGTGGAAGAAAGCTGTCCCAGGGGGACTGGACTCAGTTCGCATCTCAGGTCCCAGTGCAGCTAGTTTGGTACAGAATCGCCTGGGAAGCTGGTTAGAACACTGATCACCAGGCTCCACCCAGGTCTTCTGGCTCAGGTGGGGCCAAAAATATGCATTTCTGACCCAGGTGATATGGATGCTGCTGGTCTGGGGACCACACTTTCAGGATTATTGTCTCAGTGCTTTGAGATTCACTGTCTCTGGGGGAAAGGATTAATATCAAGTCCATTTTACAGAGGACATTTATAGGAATCTAGTTGGTTGGCAGGAAGGCAGACTGTTGTGTAGGAAACTGAGATGATTCTAGTCCCAATTCCAGAGAGAGAGAGAGGGAGAGAGGGAGAGTCTGGGAGGGAGGTGTGTTCCTCTAAACCACCAAGCCTAGTGTCCTATAACTCAGCTCAGTTCTGACACTGTCTACCTGGAAATAGCATCAGATCTAACAGGTTAAGGGCTAAGTTATGCAAGACTACCTGCCTCCTCCCCCACCCTCCTCCCAACTTCAGATGCCAATGGCAAACCCAGCTTATCACCTGTGCTTCTGACCCACTGGCTATAGATTGAAGGTTCCAGTGCCCCTCTCCTGTGTAACAGAATAAAATAATCAGCCCATCCTGCTGGAGCCGGCCCAGTTCCCCTAACACGTCCAGCAACTTCTCCTTGGTCCTGCACGTAGATACGCTATCATTAAAGGAATCTCACCTGGAGCCTAGGAATTACTGAAACAACGTCCCTGCCCGAAACTATCTCCCTAAGGAGATAAGGAAGGTATGTACAAAATAATGTTTATCAAAAGATTTACAGGGACATCGTGACTGGGACCACAGCAACCAGAGTTATTGACCAAAAACAAGGAAGTTTCACCACCTGCCTTGGGTCATTTCTGGCGTCTAGATGTCTGTGGTCATCAGTCCCCTCCTGACCTTCTGCTTTGCTCTTTCCCTGAAATGAAAGAAGCCTGAATTCGGTACGTTCTTAAGATGGTTCTGAGGACTCCGGCCTGCCACCTTCTCAGCTGGCTAGCTTTCCAAATAAAGTCACCATCCTTGCCTTAGCTCCTTGTCACTCACGTCATTGGCTGTTATGCAGAGAGCAGCACAAGCTTTCACTCAGTTGCACTTGAGTTCGATTAATTTCTTCGATTGGCTCATAGAACTCACACAAATATCTTCCTTACCAGATTTCCAGTTTACTATAAAAGGAGATAACTCAGGAACAGCCAAGTGGGAGAGATGCGTGGGGCCAGGTGTGAGGAAGTGACGTAGAGCTTCCATGTCACTCTATGCCGAATCTCCCAGTGCTCAACAAACCAGAAGCTCTCCAAACCCCGTCCTTTTGGGTTTTGTGGAGGTTTCATTACACGGGCATGATTGATTAAATCATTGGCCATTGAAATTGATTTAAACTTCATCCCCTCTTCCCTTTCCCCTCCCTCCCCAAGTCAGGTGGGTGGGACCGAAAGTTTCAACTCTCTATTTGCTTAAAAAATTTAAAGTGTTGAAAAGAGAACCAACTATATGGGAAAACATATTTGCCAATGATGACTCAGACAAGGGTTTGATCTCCAAAATATATAAAGAACTCACACGACTCCACTCCAGGAAGACCAAAAACCCAATTAAAAAATGGGCAAAAGACTTGAACAGACACTTCTCCAAGGAGGACATACAGAGGGCCCAGAGACATATGAAAAGATG
>VMDR010023062.1:0-15834 GCA_007922815.1 Macrotus californicus | reverse complement strand
TGAGCACAGACCTGGGAAACAAAGGGTCGCCAGTTCAATTCCCAGTCAAGGCACATGCCTGGGTTGCAGGCCTGGTCCCCAGTGGGGAGCTGTGTGAGAGGCAACCATACATTGATGTTTCTCTCCCTCTCTCTCCTTCTCTTCCCCTCTCTCTAAAAATAAATAAAATATCTTTTTAAAAAAGATAGGTAAAGTACTTAGAATAATGTCTGGCCTAAACTGGGTGTTATAGAAGTGTTTATTATTATTATTATTATTATTATTACAGCATTGTATGAGAATTAAAAATTATCTTTATGAAATTTACAGGATATATTATACTATAGTAACTAGGGAATGGTGGGTCTAGAGTCCAAAAACTGTGGACCTGTCACTTATAAATTTATCGTATCCTATTAAGCTCTACCTTAGGAGGGTTATTTAACCTCATAAAGTTCAACTTTTTTCACTTGTAAAATAGGGATGACAGTGGGAGCTAGTACTTATCAAATGCTTACTCAGTATTCCAGGAACATAATATAATTATCTCATTTAAGTACCCCTATGACTGTTGGAGCTAGGTATTATTAATAATTCATTTTATACATGAAGGGACTGGAGCATAAAATGTTAAGTAACTACCTAGGGTAGATTAGGTGGATTAGGTAACAATGATGGGATTTTAATTTAAGTAATTCTAAATCCCTGACCCACGGTGTTGATCACCAGCTATACTGTCACCAAAGAGAATGATATTATAATATCCACCTCCTAGTATTGTAAAATAAATAAAATAAAATTTATGTGGACATGCAAAGCACCTGGAATGGCTGAAATAACACTGAAGACCAAAGTTGGAGGGCTAACCACGACCTGATTCAAGACTTGTTATAAAGCTAGAGTAATAAAAGTCATGTGTTATCAGTACAAACATATCAAATACACAAATAGATCATTGGAACAGAACAGGGAGTCAAGAAATAAACCCGTACGTACATGCTCAGGTGGTTTTTAACAAAGTTGTAAAGGTATTCACTGGAGAAAGGATTATTTTTCAGTTCTTTAAATAGGTCAGTGGAACATCATAGAGCATCCAGAAGTGTACACATATATGGTCAATTGATTTCCAACAAACGTGCAAAGGCAGTTCGGTGGAGGAAGAAAGAATAGTCTTCAACAAATGGTGCTGAAACCATACAACATCCACATGCAAACAAAACAACCTAAAACCAAACCAACAAAGCCAAACCAAAATACTCAAGATGGATCATAAAACTAAACGTGTAACTTAAAACTATAAAATTTCTAGAAGAAAACACAGGAGAAAGTCTTCATGACCTTAGGTTTAGCAAAGATTTCTTCGATACTACATCAAAAGCACTACCCATAAAAGCAAAAAAAAAAAAAAAAATCAATAAACTGGACTTCATCGACATTAGAAACTTCTCTTTAAAGGACCCTGTTAAGAGAATGAAAAGACAAGCCACAGACTGGGAGACACTATTGGAAAATCATGTGTCTCATAATGACTAGCATACCGATTGTAAAGGACACTCAAAACCTAACAAGAAAACAATCCAATTAAAAAACCAAGAAAAACATTTGAAGGCTTGAACAAAGAAGATAGACAAATGGCAAATAAACACATGAAAACATCCTCAACATCTTTAATCATGAAGGAAATGCCAATTCAAACCTCAATGAGCTATCCACTCACCTGGTAGAATGGCTAAAATCAAAAAGACTGGCCACCCGAGTGTTGGTGAAGACGTGGAGGAACTGGCAACCTCACACACTGCTGCTGGGAATGGCACATGAAGCAACCACTTTGGAAGAGTCTGGTACTTTCTAAAAAGGATTAAATGTGCACTTACCTTAATACCACCCATTAACCCCTGGTATTCGCCCAAGAGAAATGAAGGTATATGTCCATGTGAAGACTTGTACACACACGTTCAAAGCTACTTTATTTGAGAGTCAAAAACTGGGAACAATCTACATGTTTATCACAGGTAAATGGATAAACAAATTATAGTACATTCATACAATGAGAAATATTCAACTCAGCACTAAAGAGAAATGGACTGCTGATACATACAACAGCAGGGACGGATCTCAGGACAACTGTGCTGAGTGAAACAAGTCAGACCAGAAGGCGTCCACACTGCGCGATCCCACTTGTCCTTAAAACCTCTCAGATTGCAGTCTGATCTATGGTGACAGAAAGCATGTCAGAGTTCACTGGGGTTGGGGGTGGGGTTCAGGGAGAAGTGGCGAAAAGGGATGATGAAGGGACACTTGGAGACTTTGGGGTGATGGACATGGTCGTTAGTTTGATTGTGATGTTGATTTCTGAGACTATATATATGTCGCTTAAATATGTGCACTTTATTTTATGTTAGTAATACCTCAGGAGAGCTGTTGAAAAAAGTCTGGGGAACAGGCAGGGTGTCGGGACGTGGAGGATTCTAAAAGCTGGATGGAGGGGTGTGGGTGCTCCTGAGGCCAGGGGCAGCTTTGAGCGCTTCAGATGGGACTGGGTGGTGGGAACCCAATCCTGTTGGCAGGGTCTGGAACAGCCTGGAGGGGCCACAGCCAGGCCAGGAGATCCTTACCACGGCCCCACAAGAGGGGTGGAGATTAATTCTAGAGACAAGAGGAAGGAAAAGCAACTGGATCACTGATAATTTAGGGCCACTTCCCTGGCTCCTAAAGCAGTAATTTGATCAATCAATCTGGGGCAAGGAAGGTCTTCGGGGCTTGAAACAAAAATCCTGCATGTCCACTTCTTTGTGGTTTCTCCCTTGTGAATGGGGTCCTGTGACTGCAGCTCCTTCTGCTGACCACACTGGGTGTTGGCTGCCTGTCAGAGTCACTCACTCAGCAGAGGCTCACAGGACAGGAAGGGGCTAGAGATTCTCTCCCCACCCCCACCCCCAGGCTCACAGAACAGGAAGGGGCTAGAGATTCTCCCCCCACCCTCATCCCCAGGCTCACAGGGCAGGAAGGGGCCTAACCAGCTGAGCCACTGCCTCCTGCTGATATTCCCATGCCGTCTTTCCTCTGCCTGAGCCAGACACGGATTTCTCTCGAAGGCAAGGTCCTCCTTGGGTCTGACCTCCATCTCTCCAAGTTCAATGCAAACCACACATTTTTATCTGTTTTGTGACTTGCTTAAGTGAGCCTGAAGTCAATGCCTGGTTTCCTTGTCCACTTCTTCATTACCCCTGATCCCACCTCAGTTTACTCTCAAAATGCCACGGCTGTCACTGCGCCCTGATTCATGGATGACCCCATCAGGTGACAGAATCTAAATATAACTTGGCTGTCTGCCTGGCTGGCTGACTTTCTGTGTGTGCCCAGGGCAGAAGAACAGGGCTTGTGCCTTCCTGAGCTTGTAGATCCAGGCCCTTGCTTCAGGGTGGCACTCAAGGCGCAAGCTTGCAATATAATAACAGAAAGAGGTGTGTGTGGTAGGGGATGACATGGTCCAAAGAAAGGTGAGGAATCGGCCAAAGCCTTGGCTTGCGCAAAATATTCAGTTACAAGTTCACTATCAGGATGTCGGTTAAAGGCTCTTTGCAGATTCCTCACAGGAATCCATCCATTGGAGATGTTAGTCACTGTGCAAGGCCCTTAACCGTGCCTTTGACTTTGGGTTTGGCCCTCATCTTTCTCCGGACCTTCAATATTGGATAACTGGCTGGCTGATTGGTTGGATACATGACGTAAAAACATTATGGGGGTTTGGTCACTTGGACAAGATAAGCCTAGCAAGGGCAGATCTGGGGCTCACACTGTCTCCGTGAAAGTGGGGTTCTTCCATGGAGTTTCAGGAAAAATATTTAGGGGACACATGCATGGGAGGATGAGGTGTAGTGGAAAGATTTATTGAAGTAAAAACCAAGGACTGTCTCTGGGTGCCCAGTATCTCATCCACACACAGGTGGCTTCACTGTGCGGTAAGTCCAGCCTTGCCTTCACCAATCCCAGAAGAACCTGGGTCAGAGATATCTCGCCATTACCCGGCATTGGCAAGGCATCCAACGCTGCCATAGTTCAGTTTAGTCCATGTCCACGCTTAGTCCAGCTCAGTCTCTGGCCCCATCCGGATAGCTTAGTCTCGATTCCTGGTTGTGTTTTGGCTGGTGCTGGGCTGCTGCACCCATGCCTGCGCTTGGAGCTGCTCGGAGCCCGTGTGGCTACCACAGAGAGAGAATGCGTGAACCAGTGAACCAGCGTGTGCTACCCATGGCCTTGCTTAAGCTTTGATTATGTTACCTCAGGATCCTCCTCCTATCCAACCCCTTTCCTAGATCTTCTGAGGTTCTGTGTCCTTTATCCAATCCAATCCTTTTCCCAGACTAGGCACCTCCCCTTTATGGTTGCCACCTCGGCGCCTACTGCGCATGCCTCAGTACAAGGACCTCCACCTGCGCCCTTTTGTGTCTGACTGTGCCTGCACCCAGCAGAGGAATTTACCTGTTATTGCTTTCTCTCTCCCGCTGTAACTCCAAATAATGACCAGTTGTCCCCTGGAGAGCCTGCTTTGGGGATTAAGTCCCCTAGGCAGAGGATGAGGCAGTTCCCTGAGGAGATGTGAATATTATAGCTTCCTAATAAGTCAGGCATAATGTCCAACTCAGATCCCTAGTTTATAAGGCTTACTGTCTGATTTCATTTGCTCCCTTCCTTTATGAATACTAACTGGCTACCTAGCCAACAACACTAAGAGAGTCTCCTTCTGACTCTGTCCTAGCATTAGACAGCGTGGTACTGGGAGCCCAGCATGAATGGTTACATGTCCCTGGGACAGAAATGAAGCAATAGGGAAGGGAGCCAGCCCAGGAAAAGACTGCACCTGCTCACATCTGCAGACCTGCCCTTTTGGTCTCTCTGTTTGAAATGCTCTTCCCTGCCTTCATCTGGCTAACTGCTGCTCATCACGTAAGACTGAGCTTGATTTAGTTAAGTGGTGGAATATAACACAAAGTGATAAACACTAGAAGCCATACAGAAACTATTTACCAACTTCATATATATATGTAAATATATATAGGCCAGCACTCAATCCACTGAGCCACACCAGCGGAGGCAAAGAAGCAGGTAAACAATTATAGAAACTCATGTAGAATGGATAAACAAAGAATGGTACATCCATACAATGGAAGATTACTCAGATAAAAACAGGCAAAAAGATATGAAAAGGAAATTCAAGACTAATATTAAAATGGGCAAAAACTGCCCTGGCTGATGTGGCTCAGTGGATTGAGTGCCGGCCTGACAACCAAAGGGTCACTGGTTTGATTCCCTGTCAGGGCACATACCTGGGTTTTGGACCAGGTACCCTGTAAGGGGTGTGCAAGAAGCAACCACACATTGATGTTTCTCTCCTTCTCTCTCCCTCCTTTCCCTTCTGTCTAAAAGTAAATAAATAAAATCTTTTAAAAAATGGGCAAAAACTTATGAATAAGCCAGTAATTAGAGAAATGCAAATAAAACTTCATATCACCTTTCACCTATCAGATTGCCAAAAATTTCAAAGAATGGTAACATACAGTGTTGATGAGGGTGTAGGGAAAGGGGCACTTTTATACACTATTAGTGGGACTGTACACTGCCAAAGTCTTTTTGGAGAAAAAACTGGCAATTTGTATCAACAATATTTTTAAAAGCACCACCACTTTTTAAGTACACCCATTTATATGGATCAAGTTTATCGAAATTCACTGGCTGAAGCTCTGTTTATGAAGCTACTACTCGTTAGTGCAGCATTGGTGTTAGTGAGAAACAAGCCAAATATTAATCAACAGGGTAATGGCTAATAAAAAGTATAGCACATTTATAAACTAAAACACTATGAAATACTATAAAATGGATTAGACCCATAAGTACTGAAATGAAAAAATGTCTATGATACATCGTAAATTAAAAAGCAGTTTGCACTTTAATGGGTGTGGCTTAGTTGGTTGGGTGTCATCACACGAGGCAAAGGGCCATTGGTTTGATCCCTGGTCGGGGCATCCAAGAGGCAACCGATCGATGTTTCTCTCCCTCTCTTTCTCACTCCCTCCCCATCTCCATAAAAATAAATAAATAAAATCTTTTTTTTAAAAAATGGCTTGCTACAAAGTGTGTAAAGCATGTTCCCATTTCTCTGGAAGATATGATTTTAGAATATTCTTATATTCTTAATTGTTCATTTTTATGATATTTGAATCTTTTACCAAAGTAAACATTTTGTATGAAAGAGAAAAAGGTTTTTTCCCCCCAAAGCTTCAGTGTTTTTTAAAACTCAATTAAACATTTTTTTTCTTAACTAATTTTATTACTGAATTTAATTAAAGGCCTGTCCTCACTGGCCAAGTAATTTCCTTTATATAAACATAGAAAAATATCACTACTACCTTGTAGGAACTTAAATTAGAACGAAACCCAGACTCACAGAAATCAGCAGCTGTGGAACACCCTGGAAAGGCTTTGCCACGAAAATCTGAGTAGACTTGGCAGTCACTAATTAGCTATGTAACTTCAGGCTCAAACTCTTGGAGGCTCTCACTCCTCATTTGCAAAATGATAATTAACAACAACAAAATTAATATAGGAGATCTGAGAATCAAAGGAGGGCAGAGTGAAGAATAGTGAGTCAAGATAAGTAAAAGGAGAACTTAGACTTATACATACATGTCAGAAGCCACCCACTTTACCTTCTTCCAGAGTCCAGGCATAGCTGTAGCTATGCTGGAAAACTAATTTACAGTGGTCACTGAAGGAATTCAGTTGCGCGATTGAAAACATAAGCCCAGTCATCTCACCTCTGCTGTTTAATAATGGTTTAAGGGTTCTAGCCAATTCAGTGAGACCAGAAAAGAAACAAAACTTACAACTTCTAGAAATGTAGATATGAAAGTATAAGGCTCAAACTTTATTCCTGCCTTGGTTAAAATCAAAAGAAACTATTGGTCACAAGGGTGTTTGGTGTGAAGGCTGGAAAGAAAAAATATTTGTGCCAAAATTATCTGAGAATGCAAGTGTTGTGCTGGCTATTGCCACGTGAGCAGGAGAAGGATGGAAAGTTAGCACTGTTGGAGAATAGCCAGGTTTCACCAAAGATCTGATTTATGATTAAGCTACACATGCTCGCTTCCTTGTCATCATGATGGCAGTTCCTCTTGATGTGTTGACTGGTATTTGAGGAGAAGGAACTAGAGAGGTTCCATGAGATATTCATCTGTTAGAGTACAAGAGGTTTTTGTTTCTGTTAATCTCACAGGAATGTAACCTTTAACCACAAGGCCTGGAATAACCATAACTTGTAGAATGCATTTATTATGATAGCTTGTATTTGTTCATTTAGGCCACAAAATACACTTGTTATAAGAAATTGGGGGCTTCCAGCAAAGATGGAGGCATAGGTAGATATACTTTGTGTCCTTGCATGATCAAAAGAAGGACAATAAGAAATTTAAGAACAAAAAGTAAATAGAAATGACAGAAAATGGAACTGTATAGAAGTCCAACAACCAAGGAGTTAAAGAAGAAACATTCACTCAGAGTGGTAGGAGGGACGGAGACGGGCAGCTGGGGTGGAGAGGATACACAGCAAGGCGGTGGACCCAGTGGTCCCACATTTGTGTGCAGATAAACCAAGAGGAACAACTGGGGAGCAAGACAGAGTGCGCAACCCAGGGTTCCAGTGCAGGGAAATAAAGCCTCAAAACCTCTGGCTGTAAAAATCTGTAGGGGTTGTGGCGGCAGGAGAAACTCCTAGCCTCATAAGAGATTTTGTTGGAGAGACCCATGGCGTCCTAAAACGTACACAAACCCACCCACCCGTGAATCAGCTCCAGAAGTGCTCAATTTGCTTGTGGGTAGCAGAGGAAGTGACAGAAAGCAGGGTGAGAGCAGAGCAAGTGGCATTGTTTTCTCTCAGACCCTTCCCCCACATACAGCACCACAATGCAGTGAAATGGGTTTCCCTGCCCTGGTGAATACCTAAGGCTCCACCACTTACAACACAATAGGTGTGCCAAGACAAACAAATATGGCCCAAATGAAAGAACAAATCAAAGCTCCAGAAAAAGAACTGAACAACGAGGAGATAGTCAACCTATCAGATGCAGAGTTCAAAACACTGGGAATCAGAATGCTCACAGAAATTATTGAGTGTGGTTGCAAAATGGAGGGAGAAGTGAAGCCTATGCAAAGCGAAATAAAGGAAATGTATAGGGAACCAAAGTGAAGGGAAGGAGCCCAGGACTCAAATCAATGATTTAGAACAGAAGGAAGAAATCAATATTCAACCAGAACAGAATGAAGAAACAAGAATTCAAAAAAACAAGGAGAGGCTTAGGAACCTCTGGGACAATTTTAAACATTCCAACATCTGAGAAATAGGGGTGCCAGAAGGAGAAGAGGAAGAGCAAGAAATTGAAAACTTGTTTGAACAAATAATGAGGGAAAACTTCTGTCAAAGGCAAAAAGAAATCTGGCAAAGGAAATAGACTTCCAGGAAGTCCAGGAAGCTCACAGAGTCCCCAAGAAGTTGGATCCAAGGAGGACCACACCAAGGCACATCATAATTACATTACCCAAGATTAAAGAGAAGGAGAGAACCCTAAAAGCAGCAAGAGAAAAGAAGACAGTTACCTACAAAGCAGTTCCCATAAGACTCTCAGCTGATTTCTCAAAAGTACCTTACGGGCAAGAAGGGGCTGGAAAGAAGTATTTGAAGTAATGAAAAGCAAGGACCTACATCCAATATTACTCTAGTGAAGCTATCATTTATTTATTTATTTATTTTAAAATGTTAATTGCTTTTATTTTTTATTATTTCTCATGGGCTTTTTATTTTTTTAAGTGTTTTTTATTGATTATGCTATTAGTTTTTCCACTTTTCCCCCCTAATCCCCCCTCCACCCTGCCCCTCCAACCCTCCTGAATTCCCCCCCCCCCCGCCTTAGTTCAGGTCCATGGGTTTTACATATAACTTCTTTGAGTCCACTGTTTCCTATACCATTTTTTATCTCTCCCTGTTGATTTTATGTCTACTAATTATGCTTCTTCTTTCCTGTACCTTTCCCCCCTATTCCTCCCTTGCCCCTCCCCACTGAATTCCCTTCCTGTGATGTCCATTTCTCTGATTCTGTTCTTGTTCTGGTTGTTTGCTTAGTTTTTGTTTTTATTGTTTTTCTTTTCTTTTAGGTTCATTTGTTGATAGTTGTGAGTTTGTTGTCATTTTACTGTTCATATTTTTTTATCTTCTTTTTCTTAGACATGTCCCTTTAACGTTTCATATAATAATGGCTTGGTGATGATGAACTCCTTGAACTTGACCTTATCTAGGAAGCACTTTATCTGCCCTTCTATTCTAAATGATAGCTTTGCTGGATAGAGTAATCTTGGATGTAGGTCCTTGCTTTTCATTACTTCAAATACTTCTTTGTAGCCCCTTCTTGTCTGTAAGGTTTCTTTTGAGAAATCAGCTGATAGCCTAATGGGAACTCCTTTGTAGGTAACTGTCTTCTTTTCTCTTGCTGCTTTTAGGGTTCTCTCCTTCTCTTTAATCTTGGGTAATGTAATTATGATTATGATGTGTCTTGGTGTGTTCCTCCTTGAGTTCAATTTCTTTGGGACTCTCTGAGCTTCCTGGACTTCCTGGAAATCTATTTCCTTTGCCAGATTGGGGAAGTTTTCCTTCATTATTTGTTCAAATGAGTTTTCAATTTCTTGCTGTTGTTCTTTTCCTTCTGGCACCCCTATAATTAGGATATTGGAACGTTTCAGGTTGTCCCAGAGAATCCTCAGCCTCTCCTCATTTTTTTGGATTCTTGTTTCTTCATTCTGACCCGATTGGATGTTTATTTCTTCCTTTTGTGCCAAATCGTTGCTTTGAATCCTGGTTTCCTTCCTGTCACTATTGGTTCCCTGAATATTTTGCTTTATTTCATTTTGGGTGTCTTTCATTTAGTATTTTTGACCAAGCTCAATCAGTTCTGTGAGCATTTTGATTACCAGGGCTTTAAATTATCAGACAGGTTGGCAATCTCCTCATCGCTTAGTTCTGAGGTTTTGGCCTGTTCTTTCATTTGGGCCATATTTCTTTGTCTTGGTGCAGATGATAGGTTGTAAGGGGTCGAGGCCTTAGGTATTCCCCTGGGAAAGGCAACCCTCTTTGCTGCGCAGAGGTGCTGCCTGTGGGGGAGGGGCCAGAGAGGGAACAGTGCAGTTCTCTCGCTCACCTCTAGCGCACTTTTCAGCGAACTCTCAAACCCTCGTGTGAGACTGGGAGAATCTCCCACTGTAGCAACCCAGCCATAGCCCACAGTCAGCTCTGAGTCCCAGTTTTCCTCTTAAGTCAGCCCCTCCCCTCAGCCACCTCAAAGCGGTTTTTCTGAGTCAGCCTGTGATGTGGTCCACCGCCTTACCGGTCTGGTGGTTCTGGTTGATTTTTTTCTTTAATTCCTTGGTTGTTGGAGTTCCATGCAGTTTGATTTTCTGGCACTTTGGGTTGTTTATTGGTTTCAGATTGATTGTTATCCTCCTTTTGGTTGTGTAAGGAAGTGAAGGGTTTCTACCTATGCTTCCATCTTGGCTGGAACTCCCAAAGCTATCATTTAGAATGGAAGGGCAGATAAAGTGCTTCCCAGATAAGATCAAGTTAAAAGAGTTCATCATTACCAAGCCCTTATTATATGAAACGTTAAAGGGACTTATCTCAGAAAAAGAAGATAAAAACTATGAACAGTAAAATGACAACAAACTCACAACTATCAACAATTGAGTATAAAAAACAAAAACCAAAACAAACTAAGCAAACAACTAGAACAGGAACAAAATCACAGAAATGGAGATCACCTGGAGGGTTATTAGTGGGGAAGCGGGTGGTGAGATTGGGGGAAAAGGGCAGGGAATAAGAAGCATAATTGGTAGGTACAAAATAGACAGGGAGAGGTTAAGAATACTATAGGAAATGGGGAGGCCAAAGAACTTATATGTATGACCCATGGACATAAGCGGGGCAGGGAATGCTGATGGGCATTGGGTGTAGGGCAGAGGGGAGTAAAAGGGAGAAAAAAATGGGACAACTATAATAGAATAATCAATAAAATATACTTAAAAAAGAAATTGAATTTGCTCACCTAATATGTAAATGAACTCAATGGTTTTATGATAATTAATGTATCATTTTACAAATGAAGTAATTTGCATTGCATAGGCATTGGTTGCCTCAAAGAATGGCCAGGAAAGCTGGAGAGCCAGGTTTGAAATTATGCGGTGAGAACCACAACCAAAATTATGACACAGAACGGGTCTTGTGAGGACACCTGTGCTGCCCACCCAGAGGGATGGATGCTGCAGTGACATTGACAATGACTGGGAACTGGAGGCTCTACTGGTATTGTTGCCTCTGATGATACCAGCAACCGGATGTTGCCGTCACCACCTCCTTTACTGTTAGTGATGATGCCCTACTGTTTGTTCCTTAGCTCCTGATTAAAAATTCAGAACAGCCGGGACCAATGTGGCTCAATTGGTTGAGTGTCATTCCACAAAGGAAGGGGTTGTCAGTTCAATTCCTGGTCAGGGCACATGCCTGGGTTGTGGGTTGGGGAGTGTGAGAGAGGCAACCGATTGATGTTTCTCTCTTGAGTTGATGTTTCCCTCCCTCTCTTTCTCCCTCCCTTACTCTCTCTCTCTAAAAATAAAAAAATAAAAACTTTAAACAATAAAAATAAATAAAAGTTCAGGACAGTGCATTGGCTGGCTGCATCTAGGTCATGTACTCAGTTCTAGCTGCAAAAGACACTGGGAAAGTAAGTGTCTGACGGCTTCAGCATCTATGGCAGGAGGAACGCTATGCCACTCGCCAAGGCTGTAAAGATGGAGAAAGGGCTTCCGAATGTAGGAGAGGAGTTCCAGTACATAGGAAAGGGGTTCACACTGAGCAGTCAATAACAATTATAAAAGTCTAGCCCTGGCTCGTGTGGCTCAGTGAATTGAATGCTGGACTGTGAAGCAAAGGGTTGCCTCTCTGATTTCCGGTCAGGGCACATGCCTGGGTTTCGGGCCAGGTTCACAGTAGGGGAAACGTTGGGGGCAACCACTCATGGATGTTTCTCTCCTTCTCTTTTTCTCTCCCTTCCCATCTCTCTTAAAAAATAAATAAAATATTTTTAAAAAATTATAAAAGTCTATTATAACTGGTTAAACCCAACTATCATCTTACTCAGCACCTAAGCCCAAACAACTGAAGGTTGTAAGAGAAAAATCCCCTCCCATACTGATTTAATTCACTTTGAATATATGGCCACAACCTCAAACAAGCTGGCAACACAGCCAGACTATTCTCCCTCACTTTCCTAGTGAATTCATTTTTCTCCTTTCTGAGCTACTATTTCTTTCTCCTCAAATCTCCACCATCTCCCCCCTCAGCTTCCTGTTATCTTTATTTAGTGATCCCTCAAGGAAACAGATGCCTGTCAAGGCATCTCCTCTTTCCACCAATGCAACCCTTCCATGTGGATCCCATCCCCCTCACCTCCTCAATGACTTAACTCCTCAAACCCCTTCTTTCACATTCTGCTGATCATTCCCATTGGCTTGCAAACATATCTTCAGATGACTCATCCTCAGAATGTAAACAAAGAAGCCCAAGTCCCCTTTCAACTCTTGCCGCACTTCCTTGTTCTCTTCCCAAAGAAACCCTGTCATTAGAGTTGTCCTTTCTTGCTGTCACTCTTCCTTATTGCCAACTTTTCCATAAAGTGCTTCAATCAGGCTCTGCCCTCACTATTTTATCAAGGTGACCAATGAGCTACAACTTGCTAAACCAATGCTTGTTTGTTTCAGTTTTCTGTTGGCATCTTATCCAACTTCTCAGTGACATTTGATACTGTTGGACACTTTGCCCTTTATGAAACACTTTTTTGTTGAGCGTCCAAGACTTTCTACTCCCCTGGTTTTTCTCCTCCTTATGAACCTATTGTGCTTCCCCAGGACTCTGTCCTTAGCAGTCTTCTGTCCTCTATCTATATTCTCTCCTTCAGTGATTTCCAGCCTCTTTACCTAATTTTTTTTCTCCATGAATTTTATCTTATTTCCCCTCACGTTCTTATTCTGAAAAATTTTAAGCTTATCAGAAAGTTGGAAGAGTAGTAATACCCATATAGTCTTGCATGAAACTTATCAGTTGCTAATACTTAGCCAACATTTGTGTGCACTCCCTCTTTCTCTCCACTTCCCCTCTCCTGCATCCACACACACTTAATTGTTTTTAAAATCCTCACCGAAGGACATTTTTTTCTTTGTTTTTAGGGACAGAGGAAGGGAGAAAAAGAAACATCGATGTGAGAGAGAAACATCAATTGGTTGCCTCCTGTATGTACCTGGACTGGAGATCAAACCCTCAATCTAGGTATGTGCCCTGTGCAAGAATTGAACTCCCAACCTTTCAGTTACAGGACGATGCTCCAACCAACGGAGCCTTACTGGCCAGGGCCACACGCATTTAATTTTTTTGCTGAGCCATTTTAAAGCAAGTTTCAAGCAACATGACACTTCTTTCTTAAATATTTTAGCATGTATCTCCCAAAATTGGTATAAAGGTTTCCCTAAGTAACTATAATACCATTATTACACCTAAGAAGATGAACAATAAATTTATATCATCTAATATCAGTACATATTCAAATTTCCCTAAATCTCTGAAAAAGGATTTTTATAGAAGTTTTTCTTTTTTCTTTTTTTTAAAGATTTTATTTATTTTTAGAGAGAGGGGAAGGGAGGGAGGGAGAGAGGGAGGGAGGGAGAGAGGGAGAGAAGCATCAATGTGTGGTTGCCTCTCATGTGGCCCCCACTGGGAACCTGGCCCACAACCCAGGCATGTGCCCTGACTGGGAATTGAACTGGCAACACTTTGGTTCACAGCCCATGCTCAATCCACTGAGCTACACCAGCAAGAGCAGAAGTTTTTCTTTTAAATCCAAGATCCAATTAAGATTTATCTGTTACATTTGATTATTATATCTCTAGTCTCTTTTATTGTAAAACAGACAACCCCTCCCCTTCCTTTTTTCTTCTTCTTCACAAAATTGATTTTCTTTTTTTTTTTTTAAAGGAAGGAATCTTTTTTTTTTTAAGATTTTATTTATTTATTTTTAGAGAGAAGGGAAGGGAGGGAGAAAGAGAAGGGGAGAAACATCAATGTGTGGTTGCCCCTCATGTGTCCCCTACTGGGGACTAGCCTGCAACCTAGGCATGTGCCCTGACTGGGAATTGAACCTGTGACCCTTTGCTTCACAGGCCCACACTCAATCCACTGAGCTACACCAGCCAGGCCAAAATTGATTTTTTTTGAAGAGCTCCTCAACTGGGGCAATTTTACCACTTAGGAAAAATTGAGCAATGTTGGGAGACATTTTTGGTTGTCACAGCTGGGTCAGTGTGTCTTAGTCCTTTCGGGCTGCTATAACAAACATCATAGACTGAGCTTGCAGGTTTAGTTTCTCGTGAGAACCTGCCTTCTGGTTCCTAGACCACTGTCTTTTTGCTATAATGGCAAATGGCAAAGGTGGGAGGGAGCTTCCTTGTGCCTCTTTTTTAATGACACTAATCCCATTTACATGAGCTCTGTCTTTATGACCTCAATTATTTCCCAAAGGTCCCACCTCCAAATACTACTACCTTGAGCATTAGTATTTCAACATTGAATCTTGAGGGACACAAACCTTCAATCTATAGTAAGGTACTATAGTCCCCACTACAAAAAATTACCCAGCCCAAAGTTTCAGCAGTGCTGAGGTTGAGAGACCCTAACCTAGGTTTATAGGACTCTTTACTCATGGTTAGATTCAGGTTCAATAGTTTTTGTCGAGAAAATTACATAGGTGCTATTATGGCTTTTTAGTGAAAATCATCAGGAAGCCCTTCCTGTCAAACTGTCCTTGGTGGTCCCTGAGTCTGATGACTTAGTTAAAGCAAAGACTGTCGGATCTCTATTTTAAACAATAGTTTAAGATTAATGATTCTTTGAGCATCATCATCAGTCAAGGATCCATTAATGATCCTTGCCTGAACCAACTATTACACTGGGGATTACAGAATGTTTATTTCCTTTTATTCTATCCTTTCTTCTGTGATTATTAGCTGGCATTCTCTGATAAATAAGAGATTTTCCCTCTCTCATTTTAGTGTTGCTATGAACTAGTGGGATTTTTAAATTTAATATATTATGTACCATTATCATCATTCATTTTGATACTCAAATTGTCACTAATTTGGCCAGTAGGAGCCACTTCACTGTCTCCTGTTTCTTTTTGACATTTCCATTAGTCTTTGAGCTTTCTTTAGCCTTCTTTGCTTTCTGGAACAAAATATGTCCCAGACTTTTGATTCCTGGTCACAGCACATGACTAGGTTGCAGATTTGGTCCCAGTTGGGATCAAGTTAAAATATTTATTTATTTATGCTGGTATGGCTCAGTGGACTATGTGCTGGCCTGTGAATCACAGGGTTGCCAGTTCAATTCCCGGTCAGGGTACATGCCTGGGTTGTGGGCCAGGTCCCCAGGAAGGGGTATGTGAGAGGCAATCTCTCTTTCTCTCTCCTTACCCCTCTATCTAAAAATAAATAAATAAAATCTTAAAAAATAATAAAATATTTATGTACTATTAAACAAATAAATAAATACATAAATAAATATTTTTTAAAAAAGAACAATACAAAGATGTTCATTCTCATGACTTCTATTCAACATAAGACTGTAAGCTCAACCAGAGCAAATAGGCAAGAAAATAAAATAAAAGGCATTCAAATAGGAAAGAAAAAGTACTTTTATTCTCAGATGATATGATC
>VMDR010023061.1:0-15836 GCA_007922815.1 Macrotus californicus | reverse complement strand
ACAATAAATGCAAGACAAAACATCATGCTACAGAAAGTTTATGCATATTTCATAGAATTTCAGGTAATTTTCTTACTTTCAAAGTGGGCTTAAATGATCTTAACAGTCATCATAGGGTTATACGACTTAAGCGATTCTTATTCAATGGGTAAGATTTAGTCCATTGAATGACATTAGGAATGGAATATACTCCTGGAAGAAGTAATGCCAAAAGCCAAGGAATGGACAAAAGAAATTAAAGTACATTTCAAAAATGGTGACCTTTTCCATCAGTTTGTTGGGAGTGAACAGTTTACGTAGGGAAATAGCAAAAAAAGAAAGGTGGGTTAGGACTGCAGGGGAATCTGATGTGTGAATCTTCCCAATTTTGAAAGGTCTGTAGATCTTTTAAGAAACATATAAAAAAAGGCTGTATGATCCAAAAGCAAATCTCAATACATTTGTGTATAAAATATTCTGTTAAGATCATTTTATATTTTGCCTAATGGAAAATAAATTGCCTATACCCTCCATTTAGGCTATTTAATGTTGGATCAGTCTTAAAAGCCACTGGATTCCTGAAATGTTACTCACAAAAAGATTTGTAACCAGTTAAGAAAGATAAGAGTAGCAACAAAATAAGTTATCACTAAGGAGATACTACTATACTGGAATTTTTTCAGGGACAGTGAGGGTGTCATGTAGTGTCACAGTGACAAAAAACGTGATATATGTTGTAATCCGTTTCTTCATATTGAAAACTGAGCATGGGATGCCTATTTCTTGCTATAATAGATTAGCTTATATCTGACCAACCCTTCCATCACAAACAAGGAAAAGATGACTAGAAGATATAAAACAACTGTTTGAAGGAACTGGAAAGCTGGAGAGAAGAGAAATGCAAGAGTCCAAATTAACATTTGATGTCACTTCAACCCTAGACTGATTCTAAAACGGCTCCTGAGGAATTTAGAAATTGAACAGAATATTTAATAATCACAGAAGATTGGACAAGCAAAAATTGAAGATATGGATATGTCAAGAAGAAAAAGCCCTTAAAACAAGTCTTTCAGTTGGGATGCCCAAAGAGCTATGTAGTAGGGGAAAAAAGCAAACAAACAAACAAGCATACCATCAAAAAGTGTCTTTTCTCTGTTGGCATTTATACTGAAGTCTGGCATCATCGCTGCATCAGCTGCTTTCAATTAAATTTCCCAGGCTGTTGCAGGGTAGATGAATCAACATCTTGCTTTTTAAAATGGCCCCGAATTTTTTAAACATCAACCAACATCATGTAAACAATTTAATGCAACAGTTATAGTCTAAGCAGACGTTTTGTTCACTGCCTATTAGCTTCACTTCTTATTTTATCTCAACAAATTCAGGCTTACACCAATTACATTTTTATCATTTGTTTTGTTTATCATATTTCTGCAATATATAAACTGTGAAATTATTTTTTATAATTTCACATAGTATTTTTCATATTAAGATATTAATTACCTTAGTTACCAACTGTAGAATACTTAAAGTAAGAAAAATTCTTGAAATAGAGTTCCTTTTCATTTGGAAATGTGTTTATTCATTGGGATGCTGCTCATTTACAGAAACAGCCCGTGGTAACCCGAGGTGGCTGTTTCCAGGCTGATAAATTCATTCCAGTAAGTCTGTGCTCAAATTGGCATAAAAAGTGCAATTCCAACCATTAACAGAATGTTTTCTTTTGTGCAGAGGAGCAACAGGAGCACTTATGTATTGTATAGTTCAAAATACCATTTTAAAATTATGTCCTTTAATCTTTCCTTAAGTTCCAAGCAAAATATAGGCTGCCACAAGAAATGTAAAAATTCTTCAGTGGATAAAATGAAACTTGCAGTTTACATAGATTACAAGGGGATTTTGAACAGTGCTGATTGTGGATGTAGCATTAAGGAGATTAGATTTTTTTTAAGTAAAGAGAATTTCAGAATACATAAAAATATTTGAGTACCTCTGAAATAAAGGGCTAGTCTTGGCCTTCAAGAAAGGGAAGTATGTATTGGTCATTTGATGGATTCAGAGACAACAGAAAAGCACCATGAGCAGAATATCTGGTCCCAGGGTGGGAAAACACCACATTATCTACCATGTCTTCTCCATTGCTATAGGCCAATACCCAAGACTAGGTTACAACAGCGAGAAAAGTACTACCATATTTCTATTTTTATCATTGAATAACAACAATAGTATTCAGATAGGAAATTGAGTTTTGGGTTATTGTATTTGTCCTGGGATTCAGAAACAGAGGTCAATGTACATAGGTTGCCCAAAGTCACAAGCATCATAAACAGCAGAATAAGGACATGAACCCAGGTTTTCTGACTTAACTAAACAAAGCTTTCTTAATAGTTCCTGATAGTTGCATTTTGTCCTGAGAAAATCATGCCTTCTTGTCAAACGGTACACTAGATAATACAGTAAAATTAGGGAATTCCCTGTGTTTACTCACTGAGGCTGAGTGCTGTGCAGCCCATGCCCCTAGATTCAGAGAATGTATACATTTCAATTAGGAGAATGCATTTTATTCACATCCACACCAGTCTTTATCCATAGATTGCTAGTCCTGGCAAGAATCCTATGGATTGTCTGGCTTTCTACAAGAGGTAAGAGGAAAGCCAGGTAGGATAAGGCATCTGATACAAAGCCTAACCCATAAGCCGCCTCTCCTAATTTCTTTTCAGTGCATCACACTGTTGTGTTTTCTTCATTCAGAGAATTTTAAAGAGTAAAAATAAAATATTTTTTAAAAATCACTCTTAAGTGGAAAAGGACATTTTGTAATGTTTTAATCTAGGCAATGAAAAGACACCATAAAGGGAAATTTGTTCTAAATTGTATGGTTCACCCAAAGGGATGAACCTTGAAGCTTCAGGACTATAAAGTTACGAGACTATGACAGAAATAATTATCTTCAAAGAATTAACTTTCTATTAATCACTCAGCAATAAGTGTCTATTTTAATTGGGTTGGTATAAAAGAGATTAAAGAAAACATTTAAAAAGTAAAACTATACTTTTAAACCATGGTTTTACAAATGTTTTCCAACAACGTAAATGATACAGGAAAATCTCGCTTGAAAAACACTGATGTCACAGGTAATGAATGATGTGACACTATTGTTGTATACTTTCTACAGGAAAGAGATAATAGGAACATAAAATAAAAGGCAAAATGCTTTGGTTTCAAGAGGCAGAAATGGAAACTTGGAGCATAATCTTGCTGCAAAAATGGGTATTAAAATAATTAGACAAAAAGACAAAAGTCATGTTACATTAACACCAATCGAAAATAAGAACACTGATACCTGATTTAGAAGGATCACAAGACATTGTCAGCTCAGCCTTTAGCTTTTGGATAACCCTATTTTATAGAGGAAGCAACTGAGGAAGTTAAAAATGCTAGCACATGAGTTATTTAATCTATACTTATAAGTAACTAACTACCAATATTTAGTCAAATTCATTAATGTATTTACCAACTTAACAGATCTCTTGACTCTGAAAACAAAAAGGTCTCCCCTCTGCTTCAGTAACAACTCAAACTAAATCACCAGATCTATTTTTGGGCTCAACTTCTATGTGTTAATCTCACCCTCAGGCATGACAGCAGGATCCTAATGCCAAGATGCTGCAGTCGCCCCAAGCCCCAAATCATCAGATCACAAAGTCCAGGGGAAGAACGTCTCTTCTTATAGGTCCTCTGGGAGCCAAAGCAGCTTATGTTCAGAAAAACCCAGCAAGCTTCCACAAATCTCACTGTATCTCATTGCATTGCGTTTTACACCCAGTCCTTCACAGTGGACAGTGGGATAGGGTATATTGATTAACTTGGAACTAATGAAGATCCTTGATTTGAAATGGAGGTAAGGTCAATACGAAGGAATAATGTGACCAAAAGTAAGGAATAGGTAAGTTAACGTGACAAGATGAGAATTTTGTTGAAAGTGGAAGGAGGAAAATGGATGATGGGAAAATGTATTAGGGTAATATTAATAATTCTAACAAAGAAACACACAAATGAAACTAGTAAACAGATAGGCTCTGTCATCTTCAACATGTGCTTCTCAAGGTGGTCTTTCTCTTTAACGCAGACTTCCAAAAGGGGGAAAGACCATAGGGAACAAAAGCCAATGAGAGGGCATTTTAAATTTTTTCCCATTGAAGTGTAGTATAAAAACAGATAAGTTTATAAAACATAAGCGAACTATTACCCATATAATCACCATTCAGGTCAAAGAACAGCATCAAGAAGTCCCCTCACGTCTCTTCTCCAACATTACTTCTTCCTTCTGACCCCAAGGTAACCCCGCTCTTGACTTCTAACACCATAGTTTTGCCTTTGTATGAACTTTAGATCAGTGGGCATAAAAGGATTTCATAGCCCGGTCTAAAGTGGTGTTCATTGCGTTTGCTTGAATTCTATTAATTAGTAGTCATTCACAGGGACATATTTGCCCGCTCAGATGGCTGTGAGCAGCTAGCTAGAGAACACAGCCAACCAATATCCACTCTATTTGTCCTGAGTGCCTTATAGTTATTTTCTCCGCCCAATATCACAGCAAAATAAAGGCCCAGGAGCTCACCATGTGATCATCCTTACAAAGTCAGGGAAAAGAATGTTAATATTTTAATGCTTCTGTGCCTATTAAAAGTGAAGTATTTTTAAGTAAGGCCAAAAGAATCAAGCTTATCTCTATAATATCACTCTGTTTTTTATACAATAAGGTAGAAAGTGAAGGGAGAACATGAGGAGAGCTAGCTAATCTGCTCTGAATTTTCTGAGTCACATACGTGAATACCATTGGTTATGGAGGTTTAGTCAAGAAAAACTGGATAGGGAAGAATGCCTAAGTTCCTTGACAATCTTGTCCTAAGTCACCATTTAAAAGTTTTTACAATTGCAATAAACTGGTGTTCCCTAAACGTGTATGTTGAAGCTTTCACACCCAACGTGACTGTATTTGGAGATAGAGCCTTTAAGGAAGTAATTGCGTTTCAATGAGGTTACAAGGGTGGAGCCCTGACCCCAGCGAACTGTTCTCCTTAGGAGAAAAAGAGACATCAGTGTAGAAGCACAGGAAAGGCCTTGTGAGGACACAGGGAGAGGGTGCTATCTGCAAGACCAGCAGGGAGGCCTCACCAAAAATGAATCCTGTGGGCACTTTGACCTTAGACTTCCATCCTCCAGAATTGTGAAGAAAACAAATGTCTGTCATTTAAGCCACCCAGCCTGTGGTTTCTATTATGGCAGCCTGAGCAGACTGACACAACTGTCCTCGGGCAAGATGAGTCACCTCATTGTTTCTTTGACATATTTCTCACTCACTTTTTACCCATTTCTAATTTCCTTCACCTCTCTCTTTGCTTACAGAAATCACCATATAATCTAAAGCCTTGACCATTACAGTTCACCATGAGCTTTCTTGGCATCCCTGTTGTTTTATAATCTGAACTCAACCGGCTATAACCCTATGACTCTCAGTGTCTACCTTCCTGCACATGAGCCCCGTCTCTAAAACCAGCTCAAGCTCTTTGACTTCACACACTAGGTGTCGGTACCCAGAAGAACGTCTGTAAATCACTACATGTAAAACAAACCCACAGAGATTTCAGCTGAGTAGAGGGAAAAATAGCACTTGACCCTGAAGGAGGTAGAGTTTTCATAAACGGAGGCTCTTTGTAATACTATCAGTCACACTGTACTATTATTTAAGACTGAAAACAACTTTATAAGGCATATTGTTTAAAATGTGAGAAAACTGAAATTTAGATTGGTTAAACAACTTATCTAAGATTACATGGCTTGTTAGTGGCAATATTTTTCATGGCTTTCAACTATGGCACACTGGCATTTCTGATACCATACCATCTTGTTAAACGTTTGCCAGATAAATAGAAAATATGGACCTATCATTTCTTTGTTTTGCCTGTAATGTCACAATGCTCATTTTGTAAGATTAACTTACAGTGGATTTGTATATTTGGGTATCAGCATTCTCAAAAACAGTATAAGAGGATTTAAAATAGTGTTTCCCCAGGCGTAGAATCAATTTATCCCTTAGTTCATGCTTTCTTTCTCACTTGCTTGAAGTATTTCATTATTTCACTGAGATACCTACACATATCTTTGTAACCATGTATTTTCAAGGTTCAGAAAAATCTAGTTCTTAACTAACAGTGCCCTAGGGAGACAGACATATGGTGGGACGGCTTTGATTAACACATCTTAAAGCCTTTCTAACTATATTATGGCAAAACATCACATTGGGTTTTCAGTTAAAAGAGCACTTTCCTTTAGGGAAAAAAAAATGATTGCGCAATGTGGGGTTTTAGACACCAATCCCAGGCTTAACTGCAGTCACATTTTATGTTTCCATTCAAGCCAAACGATTTAGCTCGCTCAAAGCAGGGAACTGTAAGGTGTTACGTCCTTCATTCTCATTTTGAAGGTGTGGGCTCCATAACTCTATGATCTGACTTACTGACTGTCAGTGCTGGGTAAAGGGAAAATTTGAGGAATCACATCATGCATCTCATTTTGCCAGCCTCCTACCTATAAATGAGCCTTTGATAGAAAAGACTCAAAGCCTCTCGACTACAAATAATAATCCCCAATGAAGAAGAAATTAATTTTAAAGATCTAGTCTGGAAGTTTTGTGGCTAAATATTTGCTAGATTGTACGTTCCCCACATTTTGAGTTGGTGGAAAATGTAAAGCCAATTTTTCTTCCTGTTCCTTAAAAGCATATTACAACTTTAACAGTCCTCTAATTTATTTAAAATTTGTCTATAAAAATGTTTCCTGAGTCAGAAGACCACTTGGAAACAATTTTGAAGTCAGATGGAGCTTCAGCACCCATTAGTTCATATTGTGCCATTTCTATCATGGTTAGCGCCTTCAGCTTTCTGCATGCAGTGACCCATTTTCTTCCCACACCATCCTTCCAATCCATTCACAGGTTTGTGTTGCATCTTCTTTCTGCTACCAATACCAGTCATTGCTCAGAGAGCTGTCACTCTCTGAGGCGCCACACAATGATATCTATGTACAAGGAACCAAATGATTTTAAACAAAAAAAGTGCTATACTTCATAAACGACCCAGAGGTTTGCAAGTGGCTTCATGTCTTTAAACGTGTTTCACCCACATAGTTTCAATTTACTCTGAAATGTTTAATAAATTCATTAGAAGCTACCAGTTTTATCTTAGCACTTTTTAGAGTAATAATTTACTATTAAGCTACATAGATGGCTTTCTTTCCCAGGACAATTAGTTTTCCAGGACAACACTGGTGAGCTCATAAGCCTCAGGGAGGTGACTCAGCTTACCTGCTCACTTCAGTGAATGGAGACAGAGACTCTGGTTCTTCAGGAGACTGTGGTAAGCCTGGACCCCAACTGTGAGTCCATGGCCACTAACTTGATTGAGGAGAAACTGTGGCTGTTCCAGCAGGTGGACAAGCTGAGGGTAATGTCCCTGGAGATGAAAAATGAGAAAGCTCAACTTAATGTCAAGGTCCATAGAAACATCCTGGAGGAGAATCACGCAAAGAAACTCAATGACACTGTTCAGCACATGTATGAGACTCTGCTGTACATCTCAGAGGGCGTACGGAGTGCAGGACTTACAGGGACTGCTGGAGTCTCTGAGCTAAGACACTGAAAGCTGAGAGATGTTTCACCCCTTTTTACCTGCTATACTCCCTTACCTCAACACCAGGACCAGCTGGCATAAGGCCAGCTAGGTTTAATGCGATCTAAATAAAGTATATCTAATGTAATTCTTTAAGCTAAAAAATTAGCTAATACCTCCTCTGAAACACACCTTGTCATCTTCGTTTGGCCCTTGGTTACAACTAAAAGCAGCCTTTTCTTCATAACAAATAAGAACCATATGTACCTCAGCTGTTACTAATTAGATTATTCCTCATTTCTCTGGGTGACTGATTAAACATGACTTCGCTTCTTCAAACTGATCTTCTTTTTAAAATTAAAAACACAGACCATTTTGTCAAAGTCTCCAAGTTATGCTGAACCACTTCAAATATAGATCTGTTTACAACAACTAAATAGATTTCATCAAAATTCATTAACCAAATTGACTGAGGAATCTCAATTTATTGAAATATAAACACAAAATTGTTTTTATTTTTCTAGTAATTGCTATCAACAGTGCTTTGAAAGCTTGCTTTTAGATTTGTATAGTCAGCTTCACTAACAATAACTTGGAACCTTTCATCACTTTTGGGGTATTTTCACTTATTAAAACAGTTTAGCACTGACAATGTTTTCATTTTATATTGAACGCAGAGCCCACCTCATCCTGCCACCAATACCAGTTGTTGGTATCGCTAACCTTGCTCATGAAACATGGGGCTGAGATGTAGGTCAACATGGTAGGGTTCTTAGAGTTTTCCTCCTTGTTTCCTGGGCTTGCATCTCTGCTGTTGTAGCAGGGAAGGAGGACAGCCCTTGTTAAGTTGCTATAGTTTCTTATAGTTTTAATTGCTGTTTCCTTATATGAGCATCATATGTACCTGATGGTGAGGTTGAGTCACCTTTCCATTGGTTATCAACTCTCATTAAGCTTATTGTCTGCAGGGCTACTAGATCCTAAGCAGTTCTCAAATGCATTTTTTGTCTCATGTGAGATTCAACTTCATCTTCAGCATAAAGCATGATGCTGTAATCCTCAGATGCAAATAATTTCTGTCCGTGTTGTGACAGTCTCCAGTATTTCTAGAGCCCAACTTTGGGCCTAAGAAGAAATGGCAGGATCAATCTTTCATATTTCTCAGCAACCCAGAGATTGCAGAGGTAGTTCTTATCCCCTCACTATATGGCGATATCAGCATGCGGGAGAACTCTTTCTCAAGAGCCAAAGATTCTAGAGAAAGTCACAAGCCCTATGGCTGAGGTAACCTCCATTGAGATTATGAGATATCTGTCACGCCCTTTATTATAGACTCATAAAACTCACAAGCATTCTCTCTATATTGATTTACTATTGCTGCCTAACAAACCATTCCCAAAGTCATCCTAAAACAATAGTCATTCATTATCGATCATACAAAACTTTGGTCTGAACATATTGCTATTCCCACTACAATTTCTGCCCTATTTGGTAACTTCAGTAATAAGAAATATTCTCAAACAGTAGTTCAAAACATTTTGTTACAAGTTACAACAAAAGTTTTTCTAATTAGAACATTTTCCTCTATTGAAATGATTTCTAAATAAAAAGACAAAAATTACTAGCAAGACAGCTAAAGATAATTTAAGGTGGTATTTTTCAAAATACTAAATTCTCACCATATACTACAAAAGGGCCCTGTAAACAAATACATTTGGAATAAAGTAGATAAGATGTTTTTCCTGTGAAGATTAACAAACCACAAGAGTGCATTTAAGTCTATGAGAAGCCTTCTAGTAAAGACAAGGTTATACTTGATTGGCTGAATTTCTGGCAGTACCATACACTATCCAGGTAGTGGTAATATGAAGTCTGTAAAGAAAAAGCCAAATCATTGTTAATTTAACAAGAATGGTTTGTGAGACATTGATATAACCTGACAGCCAAGGAGAGTGGACTGGAATGCACATACGTGAACAATGATGACTTCACTGTACCAGTCAGTGGGGGCAGTAGATGCTGTTGAGTTAGCATGTATACTGTGTGGCAGTCAAATTCACAATGACTGAGTGAATAGAGCAACGAATCTGCATCAAATTTTGCATTAAGCTTGAATATTACTCCGAGGAAACTATTCAGATGGTTCAAAAGGCCGCAGCTATGGGCAACTGGTGATTGGCAGCTTCATCACGAGAACATGCCCACTCATGCATCACATCTTATGCCCAGTTTTTTGGTAAAACATAAAATCAGCCAGGTGACTGAGATTTCTACAGCCCATATTTGGTGCCCTGTGACTTCTGGTTTTTCCCAAAACTAAAATCACCTCTAGTTAGTGACAAGGGAAGAGATTTCAGACCATCCATGAGATACAGGAAAATATAACAGGGCAGCTGATGGCAATTGGGAGAACTGTGTGAGTCCCAAGGTACCTATATTGAAGGGGACTGAGGCATTATTGTCCTTTGTACAATGTTTCTTGAATCTTGTATCTTCAATAAATGTCTCTATTTTTCATAGTACATGGCTGGATACTTTCTGGACAGACCTTGCACTTTAGTTTTCTACGCCTCGGATATGAAATCAATAATAATAATTATTATCTCATAGGGAGATTGAGAATTAGATATAAATCACTGAGCATATATACACTTAGTAAATACTCAGTAAATGTTAAACATTAGTATTATAAATATTTCTCAAACTTATTTTAGCATAGAACCCGTTATGAAAAGTTTGGGACTAGGGATCTATTTGATGAGAAACAATTGTGTGTTCACTTGTCTTCAGTTCATTTGATGCTAGCCTGAAATATGACATTTTCAATCCCTTGCTTTGAATTTGAGAGCGTTGATGAGACTGCTGAAAAGTCAAACATAATCTGCTTCTTTGAAAAGCAATTTTTTTTTACATAAATGGAAATACAAGTTGCTAGCTCCACTGTCTCAGATGACCAATTGTGTGAGACCAATAGGAGGATAGAGACAGCAAATACACATAACCTCAGAAAAGAATTAAGGTAAAGCCACGTGAAAATTGGGTGAGAGAATCTGGGAATTATGGTCCTGAAAAGATGGTCTCAGAACGCAGGATACGGAAAAAACATTGATAAGAGTTCATTAATAATTCTGCTAGTAATTAACAGGTAAATTTAGGCTTCTTTTCTCCTCATCTGTGTATTATCCTGTGGTGAACAAAATGAAAATTAGAGATCAGAGAAAGGAAGAGATGGCGCTAACAATTATCCCAGGGTAAATGTAACAACCAGGGTTGGAATGAACCTTTAAAATGACAAGTCCAAATTCCCTACTAAATCAAGAGTCCTCTTTCCAACATCCGTGGCAGATTACCATTCAGACTCTAAAATAGTCACTGCTTGTCTAGAAAGGCTTGTGAGCAACCACTAAATATCATATTTTTCCATTTATAACGCATACTCTTCTGCCCAAATTTGAGAGAAAAATAAGGATGTACACTATACATGGATATGATGATTACATAGCATGGGTATAATAATGGGAATGTATAATCCCATGTATAATGCACACAAAAATATGGGTATGCATTATACATGGCAAAATACAGTATTTAGAATTTTTTAAAGTTGAACTCAGCATCCAATAACCTATTACCACTGGATGTGGTTCTACCTGCTAAAGTAAAACAAAATAAATCTAACTCAAATAAATCTCACCCTTCTTTCAAAGACAGTTCTTCGTTTATCTGAAAATACTAACATGGCTCTCAAGTCTTTGGTTTTTTATTTATTTATTTTTTTAAGATTTTACTTATTTTTAGAGAGAGGGAAAGGGGGGGGAGAAATGGAGAGAAACATCAATATGTGGTTGTCTATCATGTGGCCCCCACTGGGGATCTGGCCCACAACCCAGGCATGTGCCCTGATTGAGAATCAAACTGGCGCTCAATCAACTGAGCTACAGGAGCCAGGGCTCAAGTCTTTGGTTTTTTAGATTAAATGTATCAAGCTCATACAGAGTCCAAATGAAAGTGACCCCTGAAAAATTCAACAACCTGAATTTCATCTACCAGTTACAATATCATTTACAAGTCTTTCACTTAAATTTTCATATCGAGAACAAATGTAATGTTTGAATGTATTTGTATTTCTTGTTTTGCATTCCATACTCTAATGAATTCTGAGTCTGTCTTAGGACAGAGATGTAGACAACAGTAATTTATATACTAGGATTTTCTCACTGGGCCTGAGTTGAAAACAATCTGAATATATGAATACAATCCTAGGAACTTACATGCGGTAATACAGATCTGCTGAATTTCATATATATATTATTGGGTCATGCAATGGGAAATTAGATGTTCTGTCTAGTTACTCACAAAGTGCAGGGCATAGAGTCTATGGCAGTGGGGTGGTTTGCCTGTGGCTCTGACATCATGGAAATTTTTCTGACTTACATTACAGAGATTGCCGAACTTCAACTTGATTGGGAAAATGTAATGATATGAAGGACAAGACAATATAGAAATCAAAGCAGACAAGTACAGTTTATCACTAGGCAAAAAAAGCATGGTTTCAGGTTTGGTTATAAGCAGGCCTTGATTCAAGGAATTAAGACAAGACAGGTCATGTCACCTTAACTCTTCTTCCATATGTTTTGAGGACCTGACTCCTTATGCTCTAACAAATAAATATCAAAAGAAATAAAAACAAGAGTCTTTTGGATTGCAAAAGTAAATGCTTATCAACTCTACCTTGACCACACTCTTGAAATGTTCCCCCCCACTACCACCACTGGAAAGGAGAAAAAAACCTCTCTTTTTAATTCAAGAAATCTATTGAGAGCATGATTAGTGATTTAAAATGAGTACTATGGATTTCAGAATTTTTCAGGAAAATCCTTTTTCTTCATTTTTAGTTGGAATTTCAAAAGTAGTAATTGCATTCACACATAGAACACTTTTATTCCACAATTCAAAGCAGGTATCGGGTTGGCCAAAAAGTTTGTTTGCTTTTTTTTTCACAAGATTGCTCTAGTAGCACGTAGTTGTCTTTAACTTCATTCGAAACAATTTTGTTAGATTGTATTGTGACAGCTGTCATATCAGTGTGCATTTATTTGTTGTTCAGTTACAGTTGTCCCACCTTTTTCCCCATTGCTTACACCTACCCCTTCCCACCACACCCCCACAGTCAATCCCCACCCATTGTCTGTGCCCATGAGTCTTCTATCCGTGTATCTTTCCTTGCCCTTCCCCTCCTTTCTCCCATTACCCCCCTTCCCCCTCTCCTCTGGCCACTGTCAGTTTGTTCTTTATTTTCAAGTCTCTGGTTATATTTTGCTCATTTGTTTGTTTTCTTGATTAGGTTCCACTTATAGGTAAGATCATATGGTATTTTTTTTTCACCTGGCTTTTTTTGCTTAGCATAATGCTCTCCAGTTCCATCCATGCTGTTACAAAGGGTAGGAGCTCCTTCTTTCTCTCTGCTGCATAGAATTCCATTGTGTAAATGTACCATGGTTTTTCGATCCTCTCATTTACTGATGGGCACTTAGGCTGCTTCCTGCACTTGGCTGTTGTAAATAATGCTGCTATGAACACTGGGGTACACAGGTTCTTTTGAATTGTTTCAGAATTCTTGGGGTATAGTCCCAGCAGTGGGATCAGTGGATCAAAAGGCAGTTTCCATTTTTAGTTTTTTGAGGAAATTCCACACTATTTTCCATGGTTGTGGCACCAATCTGCATTGCCACCAACAGTGCCCTAGGGTTCCATTTTCTCCACAGCCTAGCCAGCACTTGTTGCATATTGATTTGTTAATGATGGCCATTATGACCAGTGTGAAGTGGTATCTCATTGAGGTTTTAATTTGCATCTCTCTGATGGCTAGTGATGTTGAGCATCTTTTCATATGTTTATGGGTCATCTGTATGTTGTCCTTGGAGAAGTGTCTGTTCAGGTCCTTTGCCCATTTCTTAATTGGATTGCTTGTCTTCCTGGTGTGTAGTCATCTCAGTCCTTTATATATTTTGGAGATCAAATCCTTGCCCGAGATATCATTGGCAAATATATTTTCCCATATAGTCGGTCCCTTTCCATTTTGTTGTTTTCTTTAGCAATGCAGAACCTTTTTAGTTCGATGTAGTATCATTTGCTTGTTCCTTCCTTTACATCCCTTGCCCTAAGGGATGTATTGGTGAAAACATTGCCACATGGGATATCTGAAATTTTCCTGCCTATGTTCTCCTTTAAGACTTTTATGGTGTCACAACTTATATTTAAGTCTTTAATCCATCTTGAGTTTATTTTTGTGTATGGTGTAAGTTGGTGCTCTAGTTTTATTTCTTTGAATGTACTTGTCCAGAACTCCCAACACCATTTATTGAAGAGACTATTTTTACTCCATTTAATGTTCCTACCCCCTTTGTCAAATATTGACTGTATTGACATGAGTTTATTTCTGGGTTCTCTATTCTGTTCCACTGATCTATGTGTCTGTTCTTATGCCAGTACCAGACTCTTGATTACAGTGACTTTGTACATTTAAAAACAATATCAAAATTGGTCATTTTTGTGCAGCCATTTTAATGTACATTTAATATATAAAATACACATTTTCTGTATATTATGCTTTATTATTTCAAAAAATGTAAAAATGCACCTGAAACACAAAGATTTATGCAGTGTATGGAGAAGGTGCTATGACTGATCAAATGTGTCAAAAGTGGTTTGTGAAGTTTCATGCTGGAGACGTCTCACTGGATGATGTTCCATGGTTGGGTAGACCAGTTGAGGTTGACAGTGATCAAACTGAGACATTAACTGAGAACAATCAATGTTATACCATGCAGGAGACAGCTAACATACTCCAAATATCCAAATCAATAGACATTGGTAAAAATGAAAAGTGTGTCTTTTATTTTATGGAAAAACTAAATGGACTTTTTGGCCAACCCAATACAAAGGAAAATTCACTGATTACATGAAGATAAAACTCATAGCACTGACATATTTATGTATTAGAATATGTTGTGGGCTTAGCCCAGAATATATCTAAGATGGTTGCACTGAACTTTTTGTGATGCAGAAACATTAAAACCATTCCTAAAATCAGGATCAGTCCAGGATTCCATCACTCTCAGCCACTGCTTTTCATATCTACTCCAGTTCTCAGGCTGCACTCTAGTTCTCAGGCTGCACTCAAGCTGAGCACATTTCAAAGCCCCACAAAGTACCTCAGTATAGCTGAAAATACGCAAAGTGTACTAATAAAATGACCTTACTTAACTGGGACATCTTAGTTTTATGCTGCCATGAAAACCAAAGGAAATTAAATTTTAAGAATACATTTGAAAATGACCTGAAGGCTCATTGTTGAATCTCAGCTAAGGAAATTACAATGGGACTACACTTTACACAATGTACTATCTTAGCTGCCTATTTTGCTTGCAGGCTAAGGTTTTCTCACAATATTACAAAATTAATAAAAACTAAAGGCAACACAAGAAATGAAAAGCAAAAATTCTGATAAGTATGAGTCAAAGTGAATAACACATAAGGCCTATATTTTTCTTAAAAACACAGAGAAGATGCAGAGAAGGCAAAGTAACTTTATTTTATCATATAACATAAAATGGAGTTTAGAAATATAGCAGTAATCGAAAACAATAAAATACTTAGGAATAAATTTAACTAAGGAGGTGAGAGATTTCTTCTATGAAAACTACAAGACATTGATGAAATAGAAGAAAGCACCAATAAATGGAAAGGAAGAACTAATATTGTTAAAATGTCAATAATACCAAAAGCCATCTATAGAGTCAATGCAATTCCTCTCAAGATTCCTATGGCATTTTTTAGAGGTAAAAAAAAAGAAAAATCTCTCCTAAAATTTATATGGCATCACAAAAGACCCAAAATAGCCAGGAAAAGACAAAGCAGGAGGCACCACACTTCCTGATTTCAGTTTTACTAGAAGGCTATAGTTGCCAAAACAATAGCGTACTAGCATTAAACACAGACAAATAGACCACTGAAACAGAATCAAAAGCCAAGGAATAAAGCCAAGCATAAATGGTGAACTAACATTTGATAAGGGAGCCAAGAATTCTCAATGGAGAAAAGATAGTCTTTTTAATAAATGGTGTTGGCAAAATAAGGAGTTTCCCAGACAAAAAAAAAAAGTGTAAAAGAATACATCTCCACCAA
>VMDR010023060.1:0-15834 GCA_007922815.1 Macrotus californicus | reverse complement strand
TATATATTATGTGACAAGTTTTATCACTGACTACCCACTTTTTTTCCCTTATCAATAGAAGTTTTTCAAGTTTTTATCTGTTGATTAAGTCATGGAATATAAATATAAGTTCAATTATCTAAGAACTATAAATAATCCAAGTAATGGAAAGATAACTTTATATTTTACAACCAATTCACACATCTAAATACTTCATTAATAATAATGAATATTGTGAATTCATATTTGCTTGTGATACAAAATGACCCACAAATCCATTTTTTGGAGAATCTTCTTAAAGCCTGTCCTCTATAACATATATTCAGAGATTATAAATAAATATAATTTTTATATATATATAGTAATTGCAAACAGCACTAAATTATATTTTTACATTTCTGAAATGCCTAAGGTCTTAAAAATATAAATCTTTTTCTATTGGCTACAATAATAATTCTGGTCAGCATCCTGTGATCCAAATGATAAGTGACAAACAGTAAGTAGGGCCATTGTAAGCACCAATTACAGGGGTAAAACACAACATATCCTGTCCTATGCATGCAATGCCTGGAAATATACTGTCAAACCAAGTTTTGTTGTACTTATGAACCATGCTAAAACTTTTTTTTTAGCTCACATATAAGGTGCCAGGCACTATGGCAAAAAAATTTGAATGACATATTCTGGTAGACTGCAACTTTAACATAAAGAAAAACGTGCAAGCATGTAAATTGTAACACAACTTGGCAAAGATTAAAGCAGATGAACAAGCAAAGTGTCGGGAAACAGTTGAGGTGGGGTCGTCGAGTGGAGGTGGTCTAGATGCAGCACGGTGCATTGGGTTTACTAGCCTCAAGACTCTGGGATCAGCTCTTATCTGTGAGGTTGTCAGTCTCCTCATTTGTAAAGTGGGGATCTTTTACCAGGAAAAGTATAGAATTGAGGTCTCAGGGTCTTATGGAGTCCCTTCCTTTCCAGATACCACAGATCTCTGATAACAGAAGGGAATTTCAGATAGCTGTTATCCTAAATGTTTTGATTCAAAATCATTCTCTACCATGATTTAGCAGCTCTCTACTGCCCTCTTCCTTGTACCTCCCCTACCTTATTATTCACAATCTTCTCCAAATGGAGAATGAAGCAAAAACATTCTAATTAAGAGAATAACATTGGCAAATAAAGTCTTGGAGACATGAAAAATCACAGTATATAAATGAATATTTGGAAGTTTAAGGCATCTGGGGAAGGCGGGAGCCATGTGAAAAGCGGCAGGAGATGGCCCAAAGAAGGAAGATTATATATCAAGATGAAGAAGAGGGCAGTGTTAAAGGCAACAGAAAACTTAAGGAGGGATTTAGTTCCTTAGTTTTGTTTTGTTTTCGACAGAAACAAGAACTCATGAGACTTTAGGGAGTGGGGAGAACATTGGGATGGTGGTGAGGAAGGTGGACTGGAAGGGTTAACAGTGGAGGCTGAGAGATCAGACAGTCAGCTGTGGAAGTTTTCCAGGGGACACACAACAGAGGCCTGGTCAAAGTCATGGGGCCAAAAAACAGAGTGTTTTGGCCATGAAGTGCAAGTGCAATATTAATTTTATAATCTGTCACAAAAGCATGTCTTAAAATACAGGACTCAGAGGGACCAGAAAATCTGATTCCTCCAACTTCCCATGTCAGGTTTTAATTCTCTGCTTTGGAAAGTCAGGCTTCATAACTTGATTCTTTTTTTTTTTTTTAAGATTTTATTTATTTATTTATTTATTTATTTGGGGGGAAGGAGGGAGGGAGAGAGAAAAACATCAATGTATGAGAGATACATCGATCAGTTGCCTCTCGCACATCCCCATTTGGACACCTAGTCCACATCCCAGGCATGTAGCCCTGACCAGGAATCAAACTGGCAACCTTTTGGTTTTCAGGCCAGCGCTCAATCCCATGATACATACCAACCAGGGCCATAACCCAATTCTTGGGTTCAGTGTTGACTGCTTGAATTTACTGTCCACATTTTCAAAGATGATACATAATCTGCTTAAATCTTTTTTAAAGAATCCTTTTTAACTATTACATTAACTTAGAGAGCCCTACTCCATCCATCTCTTGGCAATGAGACAGAATCCTATTACCCTATAACCCTCAGCTCTATTTTAAATGCCCTGCACTTTGCCAGCAAATTGCCTACATAAAGACTCAGAAACCAGCACTCATTTTAACCCTGTTACAGTCTATTGTGGAGGCTCTGTTATCTTTTTAGAGTGGATGCCTATTACACACCACGGGATTCCAGAACCTGGGGCTTCTCTCAGATAAAGAAACATAACCTAACCTCTGCTGTATTTAAGGCTCTGTCAGTTGCTGATAAAGCTAAGAGGATATAAAGATCATCACAGCCGTTTCACTCCCCCTGAAGTAATAGTTGAACATTATCTGACAATAGGCTATCAGGATTAGACTGTAGAAGCCTTGCTGAGACGGCCCATCTTAGCACCTCTTCCGGCAGCCTAACTCCAGTGGTGTCAGAACGTTGCATGAGTCTATTAAGATTTACCAAGATATTTACTCGTTGCTATCTATTACAATAAAAGCCTTCTTTTTTAACCTTTCCCTCTATTTACCTGACATTTTCCCCCAATAAAGCACCTATGCACTCCACAGGAACAAATGTCAATTTAACATTTTCTACTACCAACCTTCACGACAGCTATAGATGTTTGACAGCGTGTAACTTAAGCAGTTCAGCAGAGCTTAGCATATTTTCTCTAGAAGCAATAGGTGAAAGTGGACAGGAAACAACATACTCGGCAGTAATCCATCTGTGCCTAACTAACTGCCTGCATCTCTTGCTCTGTTTTCCCCTTCTTCTCTGGGATGTTGCCATGGTACCAAATTATGTGGGGTGTGAGTGCTGCTGTTTACAATTCAAAATGAGGTACACACCTACTCTATAAAATCTGGGGGGAAATATAGACAAGTAGAAAGAGCAGAAGAGAAAAAGTAATCTCTCATAAGCAGCATATAAGGATGCTATTGTTGCCTTATTTCTGTTATAGAGATACATAGCTGTATTTAGGTATTAAAGGTAGAGTGCTTCAGAAAATCAATAATCACTGTTTTCTATACAGTGTTTTTTTCTATGAATAAAAATTTGAAATGTTGCTGGATTTTTTAATTTGTTTTGAATTTAGTATGTTGACATCTGGTGGGTCCATACTAACTTGTTATACTCAGGAATCTTTTGGTTGCAAGCAACAAAAGTCCAAATTGAATTTGCACGAGGCAGACAAGATTAGGAAAAAAAGAAAAACATTTATTCATATAACTTAAGGAACAGGGGTAGATCGGGTATTTTTCTTAATTATTATAAATAGGAAACACTCACATAATGCGATAAGAAGAGAGACTTTGGTTGTCCTCCCAGCTTAGGACCTCAGCGTAATGGGGTCATACTGGCTCCAAGGAAGGACCCTGGGTGACCCTGGATCACTCGCCATGTTAGGACAGGTCCCCCGCCCCCTGAGAATGATAAGAAACCAGGGAAGAACAATTTCTTAAGGAACAGGGAACTGCTGTTTCTAAATGCACAGCTAGGAAGAATGGTAGGATAGTCAAAACAAAAGCTGAGTATTTTCTAATGTTACAAACCACTAATTTTCCACAAAGGAAAAATATTCCTTATCCTAGGAAAAAATAGGAGGACTCATGAGGTGCCTTTCAAAGCATACTTCTGTCCTTCATCAAAGATTTTAATTTATCTCTTCTTACCACTTGTCCTGTGAATCTCTGCATTAGTGAGCCAATGCCACTGATAAAAATGTTATATTTCTCAAGCGTGTTAGAGTATAAGAAGGATTCAGGGTCAACTGTTTATTCCCAAGTAATGAATTGAAATTTACATACCAATTAGTCTGTTGCTGGAGATTTAGGTTATCTCATTCTTTTACCATTTTAAGTAATTGCACTTTGAACATGAATAGTTTTCTAAATTTAGAATTAGATAAGACCAATTTCTAGAGGTAGAATTACCAGTTCAAAGGGTATAGTTCATTGTAAGACCCACAGTTCACATGCCCTGGTATCACTGAAACACTATTTTAATGGTTGCCGTTCTCGATGCTGGCTGAACCAGCCGGTTCATTTTGGTATCAAATGTCCACTGGTCTGCCTGTATCAGCTCATGTATTTACAGTTGTTGGCACTAAGTACAGAGTCTTGCATTTGAAATGAATTCAGCAAATGCTTCTCAATGATGAACAAGAAGATGCTAATGCTGAGTTCAGGGACTTTCCTAATTAATCTCTAGTTAGGATGAAGGCATGAAGAGGAAATTCATCTTATATAACTTCAGGACACAAAGACACATGACTGAGAGAGGAAAGTAACTCCCCCTGTTTATTAAAGCAGTGATTTTTCCAACCTTAGATTGTCAAATAAAAAAGTGACAACAGCCAACACAACAATAGCTGTCTGGTGTGAATGAATCAAAATTATATCTATTGTTTGTCAGATCAGCAAAAAATATATTTTTAGGTGTGCTGTGGAATTTTAGTAATTTGTGTGTGTGTGTGCCATGAGGTAAGAAAGGTGGAATTGCATGAAACTATAAAGAGTAATTTAAGTTTCATCCGCCTGTCTGCTGCTTGCAGGGACTTAAATTCCTCCATATTTCCAAAGGAGATTAGGCAAACCAGCAGTTATGGAAAGAAGCCACTTGGTGAATATGATGGAAAGAGCTCCGGTGGAGGTTCTTTACCTCCCCAAATATTGCCTTCCGCCTTCCATATTTGATCCATAGAGCTAGGAACCTGCTACGGCTGCTTCTCATGGCTGCAATGAGGAAGGAATACCCTAATGGACGAGGAAATTCTTTGTAAGCTGCAAAACTTCTGCACAAACAGATCATGCTCACCATTATTATTGCAACTGCAGAAGAGTTGCTCTTAAGCGATTTGATGTTGTAGAACCTCTTTATTGAGCTCGTTATAATCCCTCTCTCTCTCCTGAAAAAGGCACCTATATGAAAATATTACATAAAATTTTAGGGAGTTTATGAAAGCCCTAAACTCAGGAGGTACATGGATCACAGGTTGAGAATTTGGGGCTTGACATATTACATTGTTTTAAAATTATAAGTTATTACAAGGGTCCAAAGGTCCAGAAGATTATGTAACAGACTCCTGTATACCCATCATTGGCATTTTTAAAATGTTAACTTGCGGACTTATTTACTACAGATATTTTGTTAAGAAACATATCACGACAAACACAGCCAAATCTAAGTGTGCCGCTACATTCTAGAGCTTTGTGTGAATAAAATCTGAAATGTTCTCCTTGCTCACATCCCATCTGTCCTTTTGTCAGATAAACGTACGTGAAAAAAATGAGAAGCCAATCAGATGAGGTAATTATGGATGATGGAAAAAAAAAAAGAGAGAGACATCCCTGGGAAATCTAAAGCCATCCAGAAAATCATCCTGGAGGAGGCTTCACTTGAGGTGTTTTTTTAAAAAGTACAAAGATATAAGGGTCAGAGATATCTGGCACGAAATGGGAAGCAAGAAGCATGCATTCCCTATTATGGCCAGGCACTATGCTGGGTCTTGGACTCATAATCTAAATAAATTAGACATGTTTGTTAATCTTAAGAAGTTCCTGCTATCAAGGAAAAAACATAAATAAAGAACAAATAAGAAGAAAGTGATAAGATAAAGTCTGGTCCTTTTTCTGGGAAGGTACAAAAAATGTTTTCCAGAGAAGGTGTCTTTTGAGATTGGCTTTGAAGTGTGAACAGAGTTTAAGTAGGGATCACAGCATTTGTAAAGAAATGGCAATCTGAAACAGTATGCTACTATTACTGAAACATAATGGGCACAAGGCAAATGGGGCCAGAGGCAGAAAGTGGACTGAATGTCCTTTTCCAAGGAAAAAGCACTTCATCCTGAAGATGATTCCAAACTTCCTTGAGGATAAGGATAACCAAATGTTTTATATAAAAAAATTTAAAAAAAGATTCTCAGCCCATACCTTCCAAGAGTCTCATTGAAAAGATGGGAAAAAATTTCTATTGTTTACTGTTGTCCTGAGGGATTATTATTTTCAGTCAAGTTTAGAAAATACTACTGGACATAACAAATATTCAGTAATGGGTTTTAAGCTCTAAAAATGTATAATCGTTCCTGGAATATGGGATCATTCCATTGATGGCAGGGTGAGCCTTTATTAGATAAAGTTTGAAGCAGGAAAATATTACAATGCCCCCATAGTTATATATATATATATAATCTTAGTCTTTGTGTCATTTATTCTGGCTTTATTTCAGTAGAGATAACCAATAGCTGGTCGTGACCCTCTTCCCTCTTTATCAAAGCTCATTATCTCAGATCTCAGTTCCCTTCTGATTTCCTTTCACCATCATGGACTCAGCCTGATTCCTAATACCTTGATCTTATGTACTATTTGCTTTAGTTTATGCTTTGGTCTCCTCCAAGTTCTGGAGCCCCGGTAGGAGATACAAGAGCTTATTTATAATACTAGGCCAATTTCTCCATTATTTCTACATTCTTTCAATGGCTCAACATTCTGCTTGCATTCACTATTTCAAAAGCTAAACAAAAATGATGACACACAGTCAACCCATTCTGTCATTTATTCATGCAACAAATGCTGCTTACGTGCCCATTATATGCTAGGTACTATACTAGGTACTGGAAACAAGATGAATAAAATAGAGGTTTATACCTTTCTGGAGTTCAGAGTATAGGAGTGGGGAGAGCATGAGATAAAAAAAAATTGCTAAAAAAATGGATTTAATTTTAAGATAGAAGGAATTAAAATATTTTGGGAGCACAGGGGATGGAATTATCAAATGTTGATCTGTGGGGTCAAGACAAGTTTCACAGAGAAGGTGACATTTCAATTGAAGGAATAACAGAAAATGCCCAAGCATAAAGGGATGCCGTGGGGGAGGGGAGCAATGTCTACGCTCAGTGTTCTCTGGCACACTTGAGTGACCATCTTCTTTCACTTTAGTTTATCCCTGATCCCTTTGACCTCTTCCCTAGAAATGTATGATCTTTTGTCCTTTTTGCTTCATAGTTTTAAGTCCCAGCTAGGTAGGACTATAAACATTTTCCTGGGTTTAAACCAGGAGAATTATACAAACCTGCCCAGGTTCACGTGCACACTCTGGAACTATTGTCTGAGCCTCACTTTGGAAACCAAACCTGAAACCAGATCATTTTCACATGGTCTCAAGTTTCACCATCAACAATTCACATGATACCAGGCTCAATTCATGTATAATATAAGCAGGTGTAAAATTTCAGCCACAAGTCACTATAGACATATGTTGGACGGGCCTGGTACTTGGCTTCACCAAAATGACTTGAGCCTCCACAGAGAAAATATTTCCACTTGTCATCCCTGCAAGTATTCTCCCTCCTAACACATCCACCACGAACCGCGGATCCGATTGTGAAAATAACACTTCCTGATTCACAAAGCTCAGCCCACAGATGCACCGTCTCCGAATGGACAGCCTGGTATGTCGAGGCATAACAGTGGCCAGCCACAGAGCTTAGTGAAAATAAACACAGCGTTTTAGAATAATGGGAGATGATGAAATGGATCTGCAATGAGGACTTAATGTGTGATTTTAAAAACCACTAACATATGAGGAAACTTTCCAGCTTACAACAGTGTGGAAAGCGATGCAATAATATGTCTGATTGGAAAGTACTCCAGGATGTATTCATGTAAGCACTTAGCAAGTCTCTCAAACATACCGTTCTGCAAGGAGCATATAGATTTTTTCCAATCCTATCCATCTCCACTTAGGTCATGCCCCAGCTGATGGCTCTAAATGCAAGGGAAACTTCTATGAGCTCTTTCATTTTATGTACATTAAATCCAAATCTCTTGATCCCATCTTGTTTTGATATTTTAAAATGGAAACAAAACACCAACACACTTCAGTCTCTGTGATTCTTCATTCAAGCTGTACACATTAGCCTGCTTCTGAAAGTATCTTTCCTTTTCAAATCATTGTAAAACAGTCATTTGACACTAAATTCTTTCCCTCTGATTCTCTGGGGATCATGATTTACTTTAAATTCAAAAGGGCAAAAGGCTCTGTCAGATAATAAATCTATAGTTAACCTGGAAAGACTTACGTTTAACTAGTCTCCTTGGCAATGTTTGCATTCAGCTGTTCTGACACAGGGAGCAACATGTGAGAGCCAAATAGAGAAACAGAATGCAAAACCCAGGGAAGGAAAGGGGAGGAAAAGGAAGGAAAAAAGGAGGGGAGGGAAAAGACAGGGAAAAAGGCTTGTGCCTCAATAAAAGTAATAGTAGGAAAATAGAGTAAACTTTAGAAGTTTAAACAAGACTAAGTAACACAGGTGAGTTTGAGAAAACAGACACACAGGCAAACAAAAAATGAGGAAAGTTTGCGACTGTAAAAGTAAACATAGGTTTATCATCAGCGGGCAGAGCCTCATTACAAAGTAAACCAGGAGGCCCAGCTTCCTCCCATTGCAATGGACCATTAGTAGAACTGACATTGACAGGAGAGGCCACCACCCGAGGGAGGCAGCAGAACCCCGCTGGAGCCTGCCAGCAGCAGCAAAAGGAAAAGTCCTTACTTCAGAGCTATTCACTTGGATGTACACCCAAATCACCCGAGGAGGTTTTTGTAAAAATGCACCTGCCTGGCCACTAATATGAATATCTAACTCTCAATTTAAATTCCAGACTGTTCCCAAAATTTCTACCACATGAATCTGTATTTTTTTGTAACACCTACAGTAATTCTCTCACTCGCCATGGTTAAAAACAAGTCTGCACCTTTGGCCTTTGTTACTGTCCATAAATTTCAGCAGTGCCACTGTGGCCCTCCTGCAGATCCATGCCAGTCCCTGGATGGCACGAAATGTTTAAATCTTTTTCTGTAGGTGTACTCATTTTCCTAGGGCTGCTGTAACAAAGTACCATAAAGTGAGTGGCTTTGGAGCAGCAGAAATGGAATGTCTCACAGTTCTGGGAGCCTAGAAAGCTGAGATCAAGGTGTTGGCAAGGTTGAATCCTTCCGACAGCTAGGAGGGAGAGTCTGTTCCATGACTCTCTCCTAGCTTCTGCTGGTTTGCTGGCATTCTTTGCACTCCTTGGCTGTGGCATCATAAATCCAGTCTTCATGTGGTGTTCTACCTATGTGTCTCTCTCTGTGTCCAAATTTTCCCTTTTTATAAGGACACAGTCATATTGGATTAGGAACGACCCTAAAAACCTCTTCTTAACTTGATCATCACAAAGACCCTATTTCCAAATAATGTCACAGTCACAGGTACTGGGGTAGGGGGGACACAATTTAGCCCATAATAGTAGTTCCTTTATTCATTTAGGCAATATGTATTTATGATTTGAAGTCCATATGCTAGGAATTGTTCTGGGCAATGAGTGTGCCAAAATTAACAAGTCAACTTTAAGGTCATGGAATTTTCTGTAAGATGTTGGTATCAGTGTATATAAGAATAATGAACACACTGTATTCCTGAGAAGTAGCTTATTCATTAATTCATTCTTTGATAATTTCTATTATGTAGAATATTGTGTTAGGAGCCACATATAAAGAGATAATGCATAGTTTCCAGCTTTAGGATGTTTATACTCTAGTAAGGAACACACACACAAACACAGAGTAATATGTGCTAGACGAGAGGAATGTATATTGTGGAAAAACAGAGGCACTGAAGCAGAAGAGTCACATACTACTTTCAAGAGGAGAGGATACTGGAAATGTGTCTTGGGAGTTGGGTTAGGGGCAAATGATTGAGGATATTCTAGGCATAAAAAAAGCGTGCGTGAAAGCAAGGAGATAAGAAAAAAGCATGACGTTTGGAGACTTGTGAGTAAGTCAGTTTGCTGGGGAAAGGGGGAATGTGGATGTGGGGATGGGACAGAAGGTCTCTGTACAGTGTCTTGGAGTCTGCCCTTCATTCAAAGGGGCAAGTAATGGCATTGGATATGTGTTTCAGGAAACTTGTTTTGAAAATGGTGTGGATAATAGGATGGAGGAAGACAAGGCTGGGTGCTTGAAGACTACTGTGAAAGCCCAGGTGAGAAAGAAGGAGATCCTGAACTCAGACAGTGGCGGGAAAGCAGGTAAGAGAGGGGGCAGAGCTATGGGAGATCTTGGGGAGATGGAATATACAGCGACCAATTAAACATAGGAAGAAACTTTCCAACCATGGAGGGAATAGGGGAAAAGGATGATCCTAGAACACACGTGTTATCAGGGAAGTTATACTTCGTTCCCTACTTACAGCTGCTTTGAATGCTTGCTGTGTGCCTGAAATGTGTTTTCTTCCATGAAACAGCTCATCTTTTAAAATGCAGTCCAACATCATATCAGAAAAGCCGTCCAGGTTGTCTTTCCCTATTCTATTCCCCGAGTACCTTTTATGCCCACATTCTCACGGACTTTGTGTATACACATTTTGAAACAGTATATCCTGATACCCAGCCCAGTGATTCAGTTATTAGAGATATCAAAAAAAATGTTGATAAAACGAATGAATATATGTTTTTGATATACCTTTCACCCAGGCAATATAAGTTTGGCAATTTAGACAGTTTTTCATGAAATAAATAAATAGATAAATAAATAAATGTAAACTGCATTACTGAAGCTACAGTTATCTGGAGAAATGGGATAAAACTAGCTAAATGTAGCATCATTCTCTCTTGTATTTGAGGGAATTTAATTAGTCTTGTGCTTAATACTTCGTGCTAACACTGGAAATAGTTATAGCAAGACTTCCATCTCCCCATCCTTCAGTATTTATTTATTCCAGCCTTCCTCAGGCTGGAATGCAGAACCGGGAAGGAATATTTGTATTACAAGTGAAAGTGGGTGAGACATACTTCGTCAAAATAGAGCTGCAGCATTAGTCTCCTTTTTAAATTTTTTTTCTTAGCACACCATCCACAGGAAACAAGTCTTCATCCAAGCCCCACATTTCCACAATAGTTGGGCTTTTAAGGTGTTAATGAAGTTAGTTGTTGAAGGAACTACAACATTCTCCCAATGATGAATGCTGGAAGCACACACAACCTGACTCTTTTAAACTGTGGTGCCAAAGCCATTACAGGAACCAATGAATGAAATGAAAATGTTTTGAAACCCAAGTCTCTTTAATAGCCTCAGCCATCACCAGCAAATTGCAGAACTTTACAGGTATAATTTTCAGTCAGGGTCAGGGAAATTCATTCATTAGAATTACGGAAGATAAAATTTTAAACGTCTCTGTAATATTTATAGGAAAAGTGTCATCAGGTCTAAAGCGGCCTTAAATCACATTCATTCATTATTAAGCGCTCCTCTACATTTCTGAGTGAAGTTTCTAATGGGATGAGATCTCCACTGCTGCAGCAACATCATGACTGTCTATTTATAGTGGGGTTGTCTTTGGTTATGGAAATGCCTTTTTAGGTTGGGTATTAAAGTAGGTTTTCTCTTTGAAGGAAGACATTGAACTTGGAATGAAAGTAATCCATTACTTAGTAAACAGGGGAGTTCACTAAAATTGGAACCACCGACTAATTATATAATGCTTGGCATATGAGCCCAGCACTACAGTTTGTCTGAAGTCCAATGTTTAAGTTTTATTTTGTTTTGTTTTTAAGACATAGGGTTCCACTTTCTAAAATGGAAAAGAAAAAAAAAAACAGACCGCAGAGATTCCTCCTTGCATGAGAAAATTGAGTTAAATGTGTTCCGCCTTTACTATTAAGCACTCTTGAGGTCAAGTAGACCATTCTCTCTTTATACCATTAAAGATCAATTATCATCCTATCAATGTTAATTTCCTTCCCACACATACCTGAGCTTTTGATAATAATAGCCTTCTCATAACTATCACTAATAAATTGAGAACACACTGTTAAAATTCACAAACCTGGAGACTCACCAATGTATCTGTTCAATTCCTATTTACAAATGACATCACCAATGTAATTATTTGCTATTCAATTTGAAAAATTGTGCCTTTTGCTAAGAAAGCCTCAGGGTGCATCCACATCATTAATTATGATATGTAAAATATTTAAAGCCAGTGACAGCACTAGTGAAACATAAGAAGAACAAAGCAGCAGGAGCAGGGCTTAAAAATAGCAATAGGCAGCATCCTTTGCCTGCACTTCCCTGTCCCAATTACACAGATAACTCAGGTATGAACAAGAATAATTGAGTCATTCCCTTACTTTGTTCTGAAGGTGTAGATCTGGCCAAATACCGGCATCTATCAGGGATGATGAGAATCTTCTTTTAAATGTGCCTAGAGGCTAACAAATGATAAGTGGAAAGAGTAATAAAATGTGCCCTCAACGTATGGTAGGAAACATTCAATTTTATACTATAGGCATTTATTCAAGGTATAACTTCATTTATTAGGCCAATTTAGCAGTATCTACTATATTTTTAATCTCATGGAAGAATGTAAGAGTCAGCAGCCCAATCAAAGAAATTCCAAAAAGTGTAACTGTGAAGAGGAGAAAAGGCAGAATGACAGGTAAGACTACAATGAAAGAAAAAGTGGAGGAGTAGGAAGCAGAGGATCTAAACTATAAACTGTGAAAAAAGGGGGATCAACAGAGGTCAGAACCCTAATGAAGCTTTTGGAGGTGGCTGATCAATTTGGATTGTAATGACTTTATTTTAAATGAGCTGGTGGTTCAGAACATGAACCCTATGGACCCTCTGCCAAAGACAGCATCTGTATAACAGCCTGGCCACACTGTCTAAGAATAAGGCCCAGAGTGGGTGATCTAAGGAACAGAGTCAAGGAAGGTACAAATTAAATCCCTCTTTGTCTGTAACCTTGTGGGGTTAATATAGCCACTCTATTGTGGTAATGCTTCCCACTGGCACTGGAAGGGGGCCCAAAACCAAGCTAACGTGAATTTTTATAAAGCCAATGAAACTTTTGTTAAAGTCAGAATTATAAAAGGGGTGATAAAGTTTTCATGTGCCTTGGACATCTACTGGGCCTAAACATCAGAATCTCACCTAATTCTGACAGAAACCCTGTGAAGGGGCATCTTCCACATGAGGAGCTCATCAGGGTACTGGGAAGATTTAGACGAACATTGGATTCCAGAGCCCTCTATGTGTAAAGCAAGAATTTTTATAAAAATTAGTTATCTTTTCCTGTCTCATATCTGATACCAGATCTTTGCTGGCAGTTATTTCCCTGGCAAGAGATCAATCAAACATACTAAATCTGTAATTAAAACTCAGAACTCAGTATGTTAGTGTTCACTGCACTCAACGTTGGTTCTCGAGCACAGCTGCCACCTCCACTGTGCACAAGTGTAACCAGGCACACAGACACGCGGGCCTCCACGCCCACCTCGCTCACCCCCTTCTGTGCCTGCATCTGTCAGCATCCCTCACTCCTCTCAGTGTTCTCATACAGCATCCTGAGACCAAGACATGTTTGTTGGTTCATCTTAATTCAGGTCTATAATGTTGTTATCCTTTTTTTTTAATTATATTTTTTCCATTACCATTTAGTCCCCTTATACCTCCTCACCTCTGCAATCACCACGCTGTTGTCCAGGTCCATGATTCCTTTTTCCTTTTTGCTCAGTCCCTCCACCCACTGTCTTTCCCTTAGCTGTCACCCTGCTCTCTATCTATGAGTCTATTTTCCTTGTTAGTTTAGTTTGTAAAAGCTCCTTCTCTAGAATGAGCTTTACCCTAACATCTCTTTCTCTACCATGTATTCTTCTCCCTTCTTCAGAGGTGGTTCAAGGCTCTGTCATCTGTTCATAGCAGGTAATATTTCACACCACTCTGAAGCCAACGGCTTTGCTAGAGAATTAGGAGATGAAGGGTGAGGTGTGTATGTCATAGGCCCTGAGGTCCCACATTACATAACAGAAAACCAAGAATCCACAAAGACTGTGGACTCTATACTGTAATACCCAGAGCAAATTTTTATAAACTTAAGTAAAATAAAAAGTTCCAGAATTCTATTTCTATGCCAGTGTCAATCTACAGACTACTTAATATACCATCTTCCTCTCCACATTTTCATCTCCAATTGAATTAGTCCTTCAGCCAAATAATTCCCTACATAAACATTGCAAAGTCAATGCATTCTTTAGTGGTTGTTGTTTGTTCTTTTCTCTTTTTGTTTGTTTGTTTGTTTCTTTCTTTCTTTTTTTTTGCATTTAAAAATCCAATCATAGCACACAAAGTCTGAGAACCATGTGTTTTAGAGAACAATGACTTCTAGCTCAGGGTACATACACCAAGTCACAGCTACAGCTGACCCAAAATACACAATCAAAAAATATGTTTAAAAAAACCCACTGTTGTTCGCTATGCTGTATTACATGTGAGCCATAAATCCTGAAAATATTTTGAGCCCTCGTTTCTTCATTTAATGTTGGGAAAGCTTAGATGAAAACCAAATATTCACTGCAGAGATCTTATGTATTCCAGCCAAGTGTAATTGGGGCCTTTCATTCTTTCCTAGTGGTTGTACTGTTGGTCAAATTGATTCAGAGTTGGGTATTTGTCAGTTCTCATATTAGCACTTAAAAGAAGTATTCGTTCTCTGGTTATAGAGCTTGGCTCTACCACTGGAAACTGAAATCATTGTACAGAAGGTATGGTTGTTCCACCTACAAGCTCTTTCGAGTCTCTGTCAGGGCTGAAGTGGATCAGCAGGGGCAGGTATATTTAACGCAGGCCTTGAAGATATGCTTAATGTCTTCAAGTCAAAGCCTCTGCAAGTTTCATAGGATGGGTTTCAGGCTCCTTGGTACACAATGGCTTTCTTGGTAAAAATGCAGTCAGAGAGCACAGGCAGCAGAGTGTACTAAGAGGTACAAAAAGTGTTCATGGCACCTGGAGCCAACCACATGGTAGGCACACCAGAAAGAGAACTGGGCCTGACACTCAACCTGGAAAGCAAAGTGCTCTGAAAAAGCCTGGGAAGAGTGAGAGAGGGCTGATGGCGAGCTGTACGGAGACTGGAAGTGAATAAGTTGGTCTTTTTGACAGTATGAGCATCAACAGACCAACAATGCCGTTTGGACAGAGAAGCATTCAGAAAGGCCACCTGGTTGGAAGTGGTTTCAGTCTTGAGCAAGTGTAAGGAAATGCGTTAAAAGTTGGCCTGGATTGAATTCTTCTCAAACAACTTTGCCAGTTTGAACAAAATCAATTAGAATAAACAATTTCTCTCAAGGAAAAGCTAATTCAATGAGGGAAATCTAGAAGAATCTAGGCAAAACAAGAATTAATATATTGATACCTTACTCTGCACCTGTACACATGAGATGCACACACCCATCTATAAATATTTATGAGATTGAGTAACTAGAAAGTCAATAGATGCTTATGTTTTATGAATATTTTAGGCAAAAAATAGTTTTTATTTTGATGTAAAAGGCATTTTATATATTTTAAAAACCATCCTAGACTCTTCAACAAGTGATATCACAATTTCTTTCACTCCTTTAAAAGAAACCTGTAACATGGTCCTGTTGAAACAATTTTTTAAAAATTTTCTGTTTAGTCCATTTGTCTTTATCAGAAGTGATTATGAAATTTGCTATATAAATAAGACATCCTCCCAAAATGCCATGCCATATATATGTATATAATATCTTTGAGAAATGTTTTAAATTTGGAAATTCACATCCCCAAATAAAACAGCAGTATGTTCAGTCTTTTCTGAGTTTATTAAAAAAGCAAAAAAAAAAAAAATCAGGCATATGTCTATAATTATTTTTACAATTGCGAAAAGTCACGTTGACCCTGATTATTTCCTTCTAGCCTGTTCTT
>VMDR010023059.1:0-15835 GCA_007922815.1 Macrotus californicus | reverse complement strand
AAGAGAGAAAGCTGTCATTATTTGCAGCTGAAATGACCATCTATCTTAAAAGAAAAAAATAATTTACAGGCAAACTTACTAAAACTATTAAAAATTAAGCAAGGTCCTTGATATATGATCAAGTTTCATAAATCAATAATATTTCTCTATGTCAGGAATCATTGATTAGAAATTATAATGAAAAGCAACAAAAAGTATTAAATATCTATTAAGTAACATAATTGTGTTTATACACTACTTTCATGGAGAATGTTGAAACTTAAATAAGCATAATCAATGATGTATATAAGATGTGCTTTTGGGATATTATAACTTAATATCATAAAGATGTCAAATCTCCCTAAATTAACCTTGATCTCAATTTCAGTTGGATAAAACATACTAATCTTATTATGAAAATCAACTGAATCAACTTTAAGGAAAGCAGAGGGACTTGGCCAACAAATATGAAAACATAATACCAAGTCATAGTAATTTTTAAAAAAATTATTGGTACAAGAACAGATGAATACACTGTAGAGGTTGAGTGAAGGGCTCAGAAATAAACTGATATATATGGGAGAATTTTATATATGATGGAGTTACACCACAAAGCCTCATGGAGCATGGATTGACTACGAGATAATGTTGGGAAAATTGGTTTGCAAATGGCAAAAAAAATCAAACTAGTGCCTTTTTCATACCATGTACAAATGTGTATTCCAAGTAGGTGATACACTTAAATATAAAAGCTAAAGGTATAAACTGAATTGTAAAAAATTTAGGAGACTTTCTTGTAATGGCGAGAAGAAAGAAGGCCATCTTAAAATGAATCATTAAATGATAAACTGATGAATTTGATGACATCACTTAACAGGATTTCTGCTCATCAAAAGACACTAGGGACAGCATTAATAAATACTGGGTTGGCCAAAAAGCCCATAGGTTTTTTTTCTGTAAAATAAAAGACACATTTTTCATTTTCACCAATAACTTTATTATTTGGATATTTTGAGTATGTTGGCTGTCTCCTGCACTGTAGAGACTGATTGTTCTCAATTAGGGTCTCGGTTTGATTGCTGTCAACTTCAATGGTCTACCCAACTGTGGAACATCCTCCGGCGAGAAATCTCCAGCCCGAAACTTCGCAAATCACTTTTGACACATTTGATCAGTCACAGCACCTTCTCCACACACTGCACAAATCTTTTCTTGCATTTCAGTTGTGTTTTTACCTTTCTTGAAATAATATAATATGCCAAAAATGTTGCTTATTTTCTTCCATCTTGAATATTAAAATAACTATACAAAAATTCACCAATTTTAATGTTTTTTTAAATACACACTGATATGACAGCTGTCATAATACAATCTAACAAAGTCTTTTTTAGTGAAGTTAAAGACAACTAAGTGCTACTGCAGCCATTTTACGATGGTTTGGAAAAAATCAAATGAACTTTTTTGGCCAACCCAATATGTGACTAAATGGGTAATATCTGAACCAAACAAGGGACCAATATATACAATACAAGGAGTTTCAAGAAATCAGCTGGAGCAAGAAAGTAAATCAAATAGAAAAATAAGCAAAGAACACAAAGAGCTAACTTATATAAGAAGAAACCACTAAAGCCCACTATCTCAAATTATTTTATATTAGATAAATATGAACTAAAGGAATTATGAGATGTCAACTTTCACCTATTAATATGCAAAACATTTGAAGTTGGATAATACCAAGTGTTGATGAGGATTTGTGTCTTAGGAAGTCTCAGGCATTCCTGGTGAAAGTGGAGACTGGTTCCCGCCCTCCTAATGAGTAAGCTATTTCATCAAATTAAAACATCAGTATTAGCACTTTGGGGTATATAGAGCTTCAGAAGCTCTTACCGGGACATGAGGAGGCATGTATTGTAGCATTGTTTTGGGAGGCAGTATGTTGGTAGAGACTGGGTGTCATCACTAGAAAGGTGGTTAAGTAGAATACAGTGGACACCAGGGAATATTATGCAGAAGTTGGAAACTCTGGATTTGATGTGCATATAGCAGCCTGGGTACATCTCAAAAGCAAAAAGGAACAAACTGATGTGTCACATAAATCGCATTTATGTGAATAAAAATACTTGCATACCCATGCAAACATAAGATACGCATGAAACACGTTTTGAGGGCTTTCTCTGTGGTGGAGAGAGGAAAGGGTTGAGCTGTAGGAATCAAGAGGAAAGAAGGACGTTTGCCAAGGGAAACGGGACACGGAGCTGACATTTCCAGTGAAGGAAGAATGATTCCTGTCTGGCCAAAATGGCAAGTGTCTACTGTCTCAGGAATGTACGAGAAGTTAGAACATCAAAAGTAGACTCTGACAGAGAATATGAGAACATTCAGTGAACACCAGCCTAAGGCACAGACTGTCAACTTTATAGTTACTGTCCAATTGAGAGCCTTCCAAGTCTTGGGCCCCCCAATTCTGGAGAAAATGGCTAGCTACTTAAGTTTGAGGAGCAGGTTTGGGAACCATTTGTAGAGTGGATTCTGAAATACTCATAATGGCGTGTAAGTCTGAAGCTAATTATATCACATGTAGAGGTTTCTCACTAGTTCTGGTAAAATTACTTTTATTGTGATTCTGTCTCTTTTTTGCTTTTCCTGTTTCTTTAATATGCCTCTTAACTTCATTCACATGTCTTGGCTCTGTCCTTTCATAATTTTTTTCACCACGTCAAGTTGCTTTTCCACTCATTTATCCCCTTTCTATCTATATTTTTTAAAAAATATTTCATCTTGTTATTTCTACATTTTTTCCTGTTTCAAATTGTCACACAGCCTCTGTTCTCATTTCTTTCTGCTAAGAGATTGATTTTCCTCCGCCTGCAGATCCACCCCGCACACCTCCCACACTCTGTTCCTAATATGACTTTGGAAAAAAGATGGTAGGAGGGAATAAACTACTAGGTTCCTTTATCCTATTTTCATGCACACATTTTAGCAATAGAAAGTAAAGGTTATGAAAAAGATCAGGAACTCAGAAAAGTTTATTTCTAAATATACTCCTTTTATATTTTTTCAAGGACTGTCGGTTTTTCTTTGATAATTTCACAGACACAGAGAAATTAAATTTAACCACTGCATCAACGAACATCATTTTTTGGCCTTTCACTTTAATTGAAGTGGATCCTCACAATGGGTCCTCAAAAATGAGGCCCCCACAAGAAATTGTTACCTGATTGCTTTTTGTAATTGGCGCAAACATTTTGGAGAGCATGGATAGACGAAAAAATAATTGACTGTTCCTGGGGAGGAATGCCAATAAAAAGTTCTTGTGTTTGGAAATCTGCCTTCCCACTCCACCTTCAACCATTATTTTAGCTTTTTTTGCAGATTTCTAAGGAAGTTAAAACCCGTCTCACCGATTATGTCATTCTTTTTCTACAGAGCTGAGCAGCATTCTTTTGCAGAAAATAATTTATCATCTTTTTTTCCATGATGGAGAACTGGAAGAACATCACTGTCTCAGTCTCTGGGACATAAGGGGCAAGGTGGCACATTAGATTGTGCAGAGTAGTGTGCTGGTAAATATTTAACAACCGACTCTCTGAAAAATAATTGGAAATTTTAATGACATAAAATGGCATAGCATATAGCTTACAAAAATAATGTAATATCCTTTATTTATAAATTTCACACAGCCAATTATACCTCACAGAATAATTTTGTCTGCTTTTTCTATTCCAAATTCTTGAATCCTACGGATGCAGTCTACTTTGTAAGTGACGAATGAATATAGGTCTCCCATGACTGTTGGTTTACAGTTTTGTTTAAGGGAACAAGAAGAGGAAAGTGAACCAACAGAGATGCTGTCAGAGCTTCGTATTCTCCTCAGTGACATCAATGAGTGGCTGGCTGAACTGAGTGATAGTTTTGAATAGTACAAGAAAATTGCTTGTATGTGTGTGCGCTGTTCACCTGGCAGGTGCAGATTTCAAAGGCAGCCAGAGAGGATGAGAGGACAAATCCTAATCTATACAGCTTTTCAAGCCTCTGAATCGCGTTTGCTTGAATCTTATTGGCTGAAGTAAGTCACCTGGCTAGTCTCAGACTTAGAGTGGGAGGGCACTAGAAATTATAGGGCAACCGAATGGACATGGACACAGGGGTGGAAATAATTGCTGGTCATTTTTATGTGTCCATTCTATCATAGATGCCTGCAGTACCATGTGACAGAAAACCTGCAGAACAATATTCAAATATGAGGGCCCGTAAATGTGTTTAACATGGAGTTCGTGAGGGTAGGAGGTTCTAAGGCAGGGGTGTCACACTCACTTTCACCGGGGGCCACATCAGCCTCATGGTTGTCTTCAAAGGGCCGAATGTAATTTTAGGACTGTGTAAATGTAACTACTCCTTAACAGTTCATCAAGAGCTCAGCGCTGCCACTGGGTAGAAAGAAGGTGCCAGGCCAGATAAAACAAGGTGGAGGGCTGGATTTGGTCCGTGGGCCTTGTGTTTGCCACCTGTGTTCTAAGGTCTCTTCCTCAGCTCCGTGATCTTAGGTTGTAGGGATGGTATCTTTGTGATTCCCTTGGCTTTATTCTCTTGGCCACAAATGGTTGCCCACATTCTAGACGTCATGTCCTTATAAACCTTTGAATAAAAGCAGAAAGTAGCTAAGGGGTCAGGACAGTGAGATAGCATAACTTGTGTGCCTTCTCCTTTTATCATAAAGGAAAAAGCATTCCTAGAAGCCTCCACTAGACTGACCCATAAGTGTCTTTGGCTAGAATTAGGTCACATGACCTCCATTGGCACTGAGAGGGTGGAATAGCTATTTTCAGGCTTTTTCCAAGAAAGGATGAGGATACATGAGTGATAGTCAACTCACAGTGACTGAGCAGCGCTCAGTAAAGTCCTAGGATCCCATAATTGATCAAAAGTCGAGACAGTGTCTCCTCCCATGCTCTTGTGTCACTCAGCTCAAGTATTAGAGACACAGCAGAGCCTAGTTTGCATAGCTGGGGTCATATCACCACTCCTCCACCAGAGGAGCAACTGTGCCTTTTTGTACGTTTAGCTGACCAAACATGGAATAGCAATTCCCTCCACCAGAAAAGGAGAGTCTATTTCACAGGAGAGAGATGGATACAGAATGGCAAAAGCCACCACACCACCAACACTACAAGTGTCTTCTGTCACGGGGACAGATCTTTTGAAAAGATAAAATTTTCTCATTAATTATAGATAACTTTTGTGCTGCATCGCTCAATTTCCTGGCACAAAAGTGTGTGGTTTGAAGTTATGGTGAATTTAGTAAGTTTTAAAATCCATGGATAATTTTTCACAAATTAGCTTTACTAGAATGAACTGTTCCTTTTACTGGACTTTGCTTGGCCCACGTCTGTTAGGACGTTGATTACACCTCTGAGGGAGCCTTAGGATGAACTCAATGAAGTGTCCCTTGTTCCAGGCCGAGGTGCCGGCCGAGGCAAAACTCCTCCGACAATTCATCAGACTCTGCCTTGTGACACCTATTTCACTGTGATTGTGAACACATTTCTGTAATATCTTTTGCTGTGTAACATTTCATCTGAGTATGATATACATTCACAGCTGATTCTGCCAACACTTTGTTTTATTTTCTATAAAGCAATTTTATATATGACAGGAGGAAAATAAATACTGGATTTGTGTTAAATGAGGGCTTAGAGGAATAGAGTTTCATCTGTCAGTCAGTGATTTATATAATCTCTTCGTATTACTTAATAATAACTAATTATAATAATATTAATTATTGAGCTTTACTATACTCTGGGCTCTATTCTAATAACTTTAGCTACATGATTTATCTGCAGATAAGTAAGGAAGGTGACAGCAGTGACCATTGCTGAGTATGCGTCACTAATAACCATTAAGCAAGTAGGCGAGCCAAGGGTGCCTGACCTGTTCTGTCAGACCTCAGCCATCTCCAGGATGCTATCCTGGTGCTGGTGACTGGACTTGGCAGAGGAAGCGCTCTGAAAATGTTGGTAGGAAATGAGTCACTGGAAGTCACCAGCACTACATTTCATTCCCAACATATACACAGACATACAGATATATCTGGCTTACATTCCAACCTGAATAGGCTATAAAATTCTACCCTGGAAGGCAGAATGCAACCCAAAACTTGCTTCTTACCTGCCTCTGTAACTGCTTGCTTGCCATTCCCCTATTTGTTTCTTTTTCTTTCTTGTGTGTTTGAAGAATGGGGCTACAGTCTGACACATGACGTGGGACGAGCCGGCTGGCTAGCGTGGGAGAGGAGGTAGCATATTACCTCCAGGAGAGCCGCACAACTGAGTTCTTCTGTTATGCAATGGTTTTCATAACCTCCTTAATTACAAAGGGATTACACATTTGTAGCGGAAAATTTGAGAAACGAAGAAAAAACATACAAGATAATACAGTCTTTTGTGATTTCATTCCTGGATATAGCTATAGTTAATATTTTTGGATTCTCTTCATTTCCTTTTTATGAATGCTTTTGTTTTTAACAAAATAAGAACTCCATTATCGCTACTATTTTATAATCTTCTTTTTTCACTTGCTGGAACATCATGACAAACTTCTCAAAACATTAAAGATTTCATTTTCCACCATTCATTTATTTGTTTATATACATTCATAACATCTATATTTACTTACTTTATATATTTTTCCTTTTTATTGAATTTATTGGGGGACACTAGTGTCAGATGCAGTTACACAGCACGTCATGTATCCACTGCATTATGTGTTCGCCACACCAAGTCAGGCCTCTGTCCATCACCCTCTATTCCTCCTGTACCCTCCTACACCTGTCCCCACCTGCTGCCTGCCAGCAGTCACCACACTATTGTCCATGTCCGTGAGTTTTTTCTCTTTTTTTACCTTTTTGCTCATTCCCTCCTCCCCCACACCCATTTCCTCACACCACCTGATAGCTGTCAGCCTGCTCTGTCTATGAGCCTGTCTCTGTTTTACTTGTTAGTTCAGTTTGTTCACTAGATTCCACATGAGTGAAATCATGTGGTACTTGTCATTCTCTTAGTGGCTTCTTTCACTTATGCTAACTTCACATGTTACTGGCATTGGATTTTAAAGGTGGCATTATAGTACATTAACATGACAAATCATAGTTTATTTCTTGAATTTTATATTGCTGGTTATTAATTCCTCTAACACATTTATTGAGCACTTATTCTGGGCCTGGCATGTTCTAGGTGCTGAGGATGTAGCAGAACGATGCAGATAAAATCTCTGCTCCCTGAAAGCTTACACCCAGGGAAACAGTCAGAGTCTCCATGTGAATAGAAGCACAGGGAGGATGAGGGCCTGTGTGACACGGGTTTCTGCCAGATTTTCATCTTGATGTTTGTCAGAAGTCGTGGTCCGTTGATGACTCTTTCCATGCCCATGTTCAGCAGTGACGTGGTTTAAATTTTCTTTGTACTTCACTGTTGCTCCAGTAGAATTTGTGGAAATGAAATATTAATGTCTGTGTTTCATCTGCCCCTTGAACCAGAAGACTTTTTGGCTTTAAATGATTAGAAATTACTTACCCCCATCAGATATGCTCATATTTCTTTCTGGTTTATTTATTTAACTATAGTATATTTAATTCCTTTAGCATGCAGTTTGGTTAGTTGTAGAGATTCAAATCTATTTTCCCCCAGTGTTTTGGAATCCAAAATCAGAGAACATTATTTATAATCAATAAATTATAACTGTGGCTCTAATTATTAATAGAATAAAAATATTTTCTATAGATGGTTTCTATTTGGAGCAATTGCAAATAGCAATTCTGTAACTCAATTACACAGTGCCCATAGATGTGTTACATAAAGTATTTGGAGTGGTTTTGTATATGCATTGAGAAAGAATTGTATTCTTAACTTAATTTTTTGAAGCTGCTTACCTTGAAGTTGCAGTTGTACCAAGGGTACTCGTCGTTAATTCGTTCCGGAACTCATGACGAGTGCCGAAACCATGAGTACTGAATGAGGAAGCTTTTTCTCTGGTGGGGCAGCATCACATTATACAAGTTCTAGCGAGTGTGATGAGTCCCGAGCAAGCCCAAGTGCTGAAACTTTTTCTCCTCATCAAAGTACGATGAGTAGAGAGTTTGACAAGTTCTGAAGCTGACGAGGACTGAGGGAGGACTCAGTATATTGGCAATAGGATCTTAGAACTGAAATGAGGAGGTCATTCCAGAAAAGCAGTGAAACAAAATTGTAGATTCCTAAAGTATATCAATTTACACATTAGTGGAATATATTACTAATAGTTAGCTGTAATATTTGCTTATGTTCCAGCAGTGTTCTTCAAGTCAATAAAGTAAATCATTTGATTTACTAAGAAAGACAATTATATTCTAAAGTAGGTGTCAAAATAGCCTGCTTTTCATAGTTCTGAAGTTAATGAAAGTTCATTCAGTGAATAATGAGGGGAATTAGGAAGGGACGATGAAAATATGCTGGCTATTCATGGAGCATTCGTTCAGTGACTGTTTATTGACTGTCTGCTGTGACCCTGGCCGCATCCTGGGTGCTGAGATATAGCATTGAACCAAACACACAGCCCTGCTCAAATGAGCACACATTTTAGTGATTAGAGAGACATTGTACGTGTGTATACGCAATGAGATAAAAAGATATAAAGGTTTTGGGCAGAGACCTGAATCAGGGGAGGGTGTGTACAGTGGACTACTAGGTGAAAGAGCATTCCAACCAAAAGGAACAGCAAAACCAAAGACCATGAGTCCTGCCATGCTTGGTGCTTGAAGCTTCTGGAGTACTGAGTGGGGAGTGGAGAGCGGTAAGAGGTGAAGTTAGCCAGAATCCCATGGTTATCTGTTGATTTTGTGAATGGACATACTCAGTTTTTCTCACTTAATCTAACGTTTTCTAGACATGATAAGGTCCGGATACTGTGATAAGGCAACTGTGACACAGAACATGAGAACCAGGCCCTCAGAGACCTGGGGTTTCTGAATTGGGGAAACACGCTTCTCCAGTGTGAGCAGTCTGCCAAAGTCATTGTAAACATTTCAGTGTTCAAATGTGTCTGGGCTGTAACCTCTGCAGGGAAAGGAAATCCTGATTTCTAAAAATAAAAACTGTTTTTATTTTAAGAGTCAAAAAGGAACAGACCGTCCCAGGATATACAGGTCATTGATATGTTTTAATTGTGGAATCAGAATACGAAGAGAGATAATCTCTTTATACTCATAGATTGCTAGATGCCAGTTTCTTAAAATGTTTCCAAATAGATTCTAAAACTGCCGTTGAAAAATTACAAATTTCTTTTTAGTACTTCTTGGTTTTGTTTTTAAAAAGATTTTATTTTTTTTTAGAGAGGGAGGAAGGGAGAAAGACAAGGAGAAAAACATCAGTGTTTGGTTGCCTCTCGCACGCCCCCTACCTGGGACCTGGCCTGCAACCCAGGCATGTGCCCTGACTGGGAATCGAACCAGTGATCCTTTGCTTTGCAGGCCAGCAGTTGATCCACTGAGCCATACCAGCCATAGCTTGGTTTTGTTTTGTTAAAGAAAAATGACACATATTAGTTAACTAATTTCTCTATTACTTTTGTGAGGTAAAATAGCTTTATTGTGTTTCATTTATTAATGCATTCAACACTATATATTGAGCACATACTATGTACCAGACACTATTCTAGGCTCTTGATTTATAAAAGTGAATATGATGGGAAAATTCTGTACTGTAATGGTGCTTATATTTTAGTTGGAAGACCGATGAAAATTTAAGAAAATAAAGATAATATCATGTAACTTCCAGTAGGGATGATTTTGCTGAAAGACAAGGGAGTTAGGGGAGCAGTTATTTTACTTACAGTTGTCTGGGAATAAAGCCCTACTGAGAAGGAGACACTCGAGCAACATGAAGTTATTAGCCATGTGAATATGGACAAAAGGAGATTTCTAGTAGGAGGAGAGGAACAGGTGCAAATGCCCTGAGGGAGAACTGTTTATGGTTTATTTGAATAGTTACAGAGCTGCAGTGGAGGAAGAGGGGTAGAAGATGAAGATGGAGTAATGGCTGGGGTAAGATCCTCAACGGGCTGTGGTGCCAGCTGTGGATGACTCTGCGGGAAGCGGAGCCATCAGAGGGCTTTAACCTGATGCACATGTTCAAAGCATGACTCCATTTCCTGTGTGTAGAGTCGACTTGTGGGGGTGAGAATAGCAGCAGCTGGCTTGAGCAGTATTGGAGTGTGATTGAGAGATGGTGACTTGGGCTAGGAACATAACAGTGGAGATGGTGACATACTTCGATTTGGAGCATATTGTAGTTATATCGTACAGCTAACAGGATTTGTTGATGGACTGCATATGAAGTGAGAGATGAAGGAAAGTCAAAGGTGATTGCAGGGGTTTGGACTTGAACAAGTGGGTGTTGGTGCTGTTTCTCGAGATGGGGAGCCGTGATGCGGATCAGTTGGGGACTACTGGTATTAGGGGTTCTGGTTTGAACATGTTTATGTGACCAGCTCGTAGATATACCTGCACAGGGTTGTTGAGTATCTTGGGTGGGTTTGTGTTTCAAAAGAAAGCTCAGTGGTGGAGGAGACATATGTGCCATCTGGGTAGAGGTAGTATTTAAAGCCAGGTGACTGCATGAGACCCTCTGAGGGAGTGATTATAAATAGAGAAAATAAACTTTGTAAAGAATGAGCCCTGGACACTGCAACATCTGTCTAAGAGATCGGAAAGAAGAGGAAGATTCAGTGAATATGCTGAAAAGTTACAGCCTGTCAAGGAGGAGGAAATCCAGGTGTGCTGTTGAGAGGGGAGAGTGATCGCCTGGGTCAAATGCTGCGGAGATGTTGCCTGTGAGGACTGATAATCACCCATTGCATCTGGCTGGGGAGTAGAGCAAGGTTGGACAGGCCTTGGAACTGATTCAAATGAGGGAGTATGCAGTGAGCACAGCCAGCTACCGCTTGTAAGGAGGGCTTCTATAAATGGGACAGGAGACATTGGGTGGAATTTGGAGTCCAGTGTATTTTGGTTGTTCTGCCAGCAATCTGAATTTTGATGGTTGCATTTGAAGTTTTGGGCAGCATGATGTTCTGATTCTTAACGTGTTCCAGTCTCAACTAGTGAATTTTATTTTCTATGAATTTAGAGTGAGATATCGAATTTCTTTTGGTTCTCTTTTTTTTTTGGTTCTCTGTGTTCAACAAACTACAGTTTATTTTCAATACTGATATCATCAGTATGGTTCATCCTATACATAGTGAGGTTTAAGATATCATGTTTAATGCAAATGTTTCACTTTTCATTTTTATATGCACCTGTTCTCTCCCTGTGAAAAGGAGTGTGCATTAGTGCAATGACTGGCTCTACATGAAATGACACAGTCACAGGCCACTCTTCTATAAACTGCCAGTTGTTTCAAGGACACAGTAGAGAATTCTGACAACCAGCAGTTGCTGGGCTATTCAGATGGCCCAGATTTCTGAGATATCACAGTGTAAACCAGATTGTTCTCAAGAGGATTTTGTCCTGCCCTCTTTTAAAAGTAAATAGAAACTTCTCTCAAAATGTCTCACTGAAAGCATTTTCCACACTGGCTCCTACCTTTACTGTTTTGTTATCGTAAGCAAATTGGATCCTAGAACTGCAAAAGGAACAGGATGAAGAATGTCAAGAAGTTATTTTGTTGGGGATTGCCTGGGGCACCTTTAGGAAATTCATCAATTTTGAGGGCAGAGGAAACAAAGCCAGCATCTCAGATCTGCATGAGGGTGGGGGCTATTTGTATATTGTTTACTACTGTGTCCCCAGGCACCCAGTAAAATAAAAAATATAAACTTGTACTGGAGTAACTTACGTCACAAGGTATTACTATTGCTACTGGCGGGTCAGCTACCACAGTTTTTCACTTTCAGAAAAATAAGTTATTTCATATTAGCACATGTATTTATAGATGACTTTTGATGTGTATAAAAATGAAAATTAACCTACTTATTGCTAAGTCGTAGTATAAGGTTATACCCAAGACATCATCAACATCCATAAGAGCCCTTGTAGATAGACATCCTTTCAATACTAGCTTAGGACTTTGTAGGTGGGGCCAAAGCCTGCTCTTGACCATCAGCTCCACTAAGGACATATGACTACTTGGAAGTGAAGTGAAAGGCCAGTTTATTAGACATTACTTCTGGTGGGGCCGCAGGTGGTTTTATTATCTTTGGCTTCTCCTGACTCTTCCACAGACTACCGCATTCTTTCCAGAAGCTGTATAGCATTTTACAAAGGGGGAAAATTCTTTCCTATCTTGGGGAACATCAAAGTACATTAGAGAAATTGTTTTCATTTTGCTCCTTTAAATCAGATGCACTGCCTGCTTATCAGTACAAAGAAGAAAAAGTACACTAGTTCCTTGGGGATTTGGCTTTCAGGAAATGAGATTTTCATCCATGGAACCAAAGGGTCATTAGCAGCACAATCAGAACAATGGAATTCCACAGTATCCATGCCAACTTCCAAACCGATGGCCCTTTCTTGGTTCTAATACAGTACCTGAAATTAATGCAAAAATGGCATCATATGAATATAAGGAGGTGAGTTTTAAAAATCAGTAAATTCTTCTTAATCATATATATGTTTTGAAAAAAAATAAGATCTTAGGTATAATGAATATATGCATAAGAAAATTCACAAAAATTGGAAGTGAAGAAGCCTTTAGGGAAGCCTTTTTAGTTTCCAGACCTGGTAGAGCCAGTTGGAAATCACAGGAGCTATAAGGAAGCTGCAGGAGCCGAGCATAAATGGCAGGACACGGAGCATGCCTGGTGCATACTGCTGAGTGGTCCTTCATCTAGAGTTTTTTGGTGAAGAACAGAGTGGCCTAGAAAATCTTGGTTTTCTTATAACTAACCGTTAATCAACTAAAATAACAGCACAAACCCTTACCAAGCATTTCCTATGAGTCTGGCCCTATAAATACTTTCCATATGTTAGTTCATTTAATCTTTACAGTGGTCCTGGGAAGTAGTCAATCAGTCAGTCAATCAACAAATAAACAAGTGTAGTATGAAACAAGTATAGTGAAACAAGTATCATATGCATAGACACATATGAGATATGTTTCATATGTAATATATGTGCCAAATACAGAAATATGATTGGGAAACAAGTTTCTTTGTAGACAGTAATTATGATAATGTGCATGGTGAATTTTCTAGATGATGTATGCCACATTTTCCAGATGTATTTCAAACCTCATTGTCATAGTTCTTCTCCCAGAGTTAGCGCATATACTTTGGGCTGTCTTAACTTAATCATCGAACTCAGGTCGAGGTCTAAGTCCAGGGGATTCTTAAATGACTGAGCAGTGTGTGGGGCTCCCATGTGGTATCAGAGCTACAAAGCAGATCCTGACACAAGCCTGGGACCTGGTTGGATAGTCATGGGCTGTGAAGGGCTGATGAAGAGGGGGACAGCCATATTGTTTTCACCCTCAATCCAGGAGACTTAGCACCATTATTTTTAAGGATAATAAAGAACACATGTGATTTTTGTCCAGATGCTTGCTCTGCCTGGAATTCCCACCTCTGACCACCCTCCATCTGAAATTACGTACCTTTAGCACTAGATTTAAGCTGAAATGTTATTTCTTCGGGAAAATCTTTCCTAATTCCCAGTCTAGTCCTTGTTGCAGTCCTTTGTTATGGGCTTCCTTAGAACGCTGCCTCACTTCCTTGCAACACCTATCTCGTTGTGCTGTTGCTGTCCCCTCCCCGATGTGATTGACCTGTGTCATGTCAATTCCTGTACTCTCCTGCTTATAGTCTCCTCTTACCTACCTCATGAGAACGAGGGATCAGGTCTGGTTTGATTTATCATTATAAATCTAGCTAGGGAAACAGTGCCTGCATGTTTGCTCAGTATTTGCCGAGTGAATGCAGAGCAGTGAGCATTTGTGGTTTGCCAGGATGTTTGTACCTACCTCGTGTGAGAGGTGGTGTCTGTGCTGTGTGTGCCGTGGTGATCCAGGTGAGTTCTCATCATCGCTGTTGGGTTCATGACATCAGCCTTCCCACTTCATTTGGAAGGCCAGTGTCCACCCACTCCTGACCCTCTGTGGCATAGCATTCACATTCAGATAGTTTTGATGAGAAAAAAGATTCACCTCCAAACTCTTCTCCCTAGGTGCCATTTGCTTGTGACCTGGAGCACAATCAAGCAGTTCTCCGCTGTCCTGCACCCTCCTCTGGTGCTGTTGCATCCCTGTTTATTACACATACATAGATCTAACCTGTCATTCCTTTTAAAGAAAAATTACCTAGAATAAAATTAATTTAATCATACATTTTAGAACACAAGAGTAAGTTTGAAAAGAGATGGTTTGATTATTTATGTACTTATTTTAATCCGTAAGATTGATTTTTTTAAACTGACCTTCATAAATTGGCAAATTGTTTACATAGGCCCATAAATACCTGAGGTTAGTGTCAGCTTTAACTAAATAGATTGTTGCAAATATATGTTTTAAAAATTAGCAGTTTTTAGTCATTGGTCTATGAATGTGTAATGTTAAATTTAGTTTTAATTTAATAGAAAAATTATACTTCATGCATCTGAAATATAAACCCGAACTATAGTTTACTAATAGAGTTATTTTTCATTTGTCATCATCACTGCACATGGTAGCTGGATGTACACATTTAAAAAAAAGAAGACTACATTTTACTTTTCAATTTTATTTTAGTAATTTAATGAAAATTTTTTCACTCCTTTGAGAGTAGGATGCATAAGACTGACTTGCCCTCATCTTAATGACGCCAACCAGTCTCCCTGTCGCTGTGGACCCCCTCTCGGCCACTACCCTTCAATCACACGTCTGTCTAGTGAGAACTAAGAGTGCCAGGGAATAGCTGCTGCAAAGCTCATTAAATCACTTACCTTGTTTTTGTTCAAAATTCAAAATCAGTAAGCCTGGGCCCAGGCTTCCTGGCAAAGATTTCAGTTCTGAATCACTGTTTGCTGGATGTTTGGCCGCTCTTCCTGTGTTTCTTTTCTAAGAGAAGCAGAGCTGAAAGGGAAGACCGTGGAGCATGACTGAGGAGACTGGGCTGCTCCTGCTTGCCTTGGCGGTACCTCGCGTTGCACCTTGGCTAGAGTCCTTAATATGTTCGGGGCGTTTATCTGCTCATCTCTAAATGAGGAGATAAAAATCAATAATCTTTGGAAGGTTTTCTTCTCCAGAGCTGACGATTCTTAATTTTTGCAAAAACCTTTCTAGTTGCTGCCATATTCTTAATTTATCCAGTACATGCATCCATTTTCGTTAATTCATTACAGTAGTGAACAAACATGTAGCCTTATTATGAAACCTAAAAAACTGCTGTATATGATAATGACAGTTTTATTCAGAGTGAGACAAAGGGCGTGAAGTACTTTTTTTCCATTTCCAAGCTGCACATCCACACACCTAATTATTGTTGTGTGAATAATTTCAGAGTGCCTACTAAGACTTCTAATAGCTATCACTGTCAAGGTATAATGCAGGATAATATGTTTTTATACAACAATGGTGAGGCTCTCATTAATTATTACTACCTATAATTGCTTTTTATGAACATTTATTGTAAAACTTAAAAATTATGTACAACAAAATAATGATTTAAAATACCTCCAGGAAGTCTACGAGCAGAAGTTGCTGCATTAGAGTTCATGATGTATTAAATAATTTCTTACTGTTTTTGTCTTTTTAATAGGTGACATGTTATTGAAATTAAAATACAAACAGAAGTTTTTGCAACAATTAAGCATCACACTGAGTCACATCTGCTGCCTCCAAGATAAACTGATAAT